>ML808919.1:45926-60658 GCA_009831015.1 Picea engelmannii | reverse complement strand
TCCTTCCCTGAGTTACAACACAAAGCCTCTTTCCAGTCTCTTACAATCACTTGCACTTAGCCTTGCAAATCCCACATAGTATGCACAAAGCATTTACAATCATCACTTGCACTTAGCATAGTACCAAAACCCTCTTCTCCGACCTTCTCTTACATCGCCTAGACTTTTATTTATACATTACAAAAAGGGCCTAAACATGGGTAAACCCATGGGACGACATCCCCATACCCATTACATAAGCCCAAAACCCAAAAATCCCTAAAAAGGGGTCGAGATCCCGTGATCTCCACTTCGACTTCCACTCCACCTTTGACAGCCTTTCGAAGTCCAAAAAATAGGTCAAACATGACCAAGGATCCTCAATACTTGGTCAAGGGCCAACAAGCCCCCAACACTCACCTATGACTCGTTGCGAGTCACTCTGGTCTGGGTAGCTCTGCTTCAAAATCATCTAGCTTGACTCGAGCTACTTTGACCTTTTATTGCGCCACAACCTCCTGTTCAACAGACTCATGGATAACTGCTTCGTTGAGAGGTCCCTATAAGTATTGTTCAACTGAAGTGACGACTTACTCCATTTCTGCTCCTCAACCTTCAATCTCCATGAATAGTTGGAAAGCCTCATCCTGTATTGGTTGGAGACTCTGAGTCACTTCCATGAATTTGCTCTAAATGGTGTGGACCTGTTGTTGAGCAGTGCATTGTTCTTGGGATCACTTCATCCTTTCAATGGATGACAGGGGCTTCAACTGCGCCTGTATTGTTTCTTCTTGCTGCTTTGCCTCCTGGAGATGTGACTCCAGTGACTTCAGTTCAAGATCCTCAGTGAGTCTCTCATAAGTCTGGGCATTGTTATCACTTAGTTGTTTACATTCCATGGCGAGGGCCTTGATTCTCTAAACTGCGCTTCGAGTAGTTGCTTCTCTTTGATCTCGCACATCCTGCAGAGTGTTGGGCACTGTTTGTAGCTCTAAGTCTTCTATTCTTTGTTGAAGCTATTGGATAGCTTCCATGAGCTGCACTACTTGATTCTCCACTCAGTCTTCTGCCTCTAGATCTAAGCCCTGTATAAAGAGAAGTTCTATGTCAAATGATTCTTTGACTCCGAACTGTTTTATGAGAAACTACTCTTTTTCTTGCTGGAGCTACGCTTTCTCCTCTTCAAACTTGGTTTGAAGGTCATCCTTCTCCTTTTGTGCAACCCAACATTGCTCTAACATTTCTTCTTGGGCTTGTTTCGAGGCCACTAAGGCCTAGTCTTTATCATCTTTCACTCGATGAAGGTGATCTTTGGCCGCATCATCTAGTCTGTGGAGTTGGGCAGGCTCATCTCCCAACTCTAGCTCTTCTGATGGAGGGGGCGCAGTTGATACTGCACGATTGGATTGAAGGGCCTACTGTACCCCTCTGATTTCAATCTCGATCCTATCGTACATATCCTCCTACTTGGCTTTATGTTTATGTAAGATGTCCTGCCAGGCATCTGCTACAGTTGTGATGATGAAGTCGAAGTCATCTACAATGAGCATAGTTTGCATCTTAGTCAAGGTGGCTCTGGATTTATTTTGAGAAGTGAGTTTCGTGGGGGAAACCTTCCTTTTATTCAAGGGATCAACCTCATCAAAAGGATCCCTAGGCGGTGTTACTTCGCCCTACTTCTTCTGATCTTCTTTTCCATTGGTCTCTTCTTGATCTACTTCATCATCACCCCACTGCTCAAGTTTTGGATGTCTTCGGTCTTCTTCCTTCTGCTAGGTCCAGGAGTATCCTTTGCTTCATGAGTGGTCTCCAGGATGGAAATTAGTTCAGGGTCTGACATTTCTGAGGGGTCATCAGGGATGAGGAGCTCTATAGATGAGTCCTTGGTTATCTCTTTGAGGTCCTCCTTTGTGATCTTGTAGTATGACTGAAGCTCTTCTTTATGCTCATCTCCTCACGTGGAACCGATGCAAAGTGTTTGGCATCATGCGAGGGACAACTTTGATAGCCCTCTTCAGTTGGAGATAATATGTATGAAAGACCGCATTCAACTGCCATTGTTTTCCCATATCGCTCAAGTACCAGAGCATGGTGAACTTCGTAGCGAGCATCTCGAACGACTCAATGTCCAGGAAGGTCGCACCTTCTGGCATCTCCCAAGTGGTAAATGCGACGAGGATCAAGATCCAGCTAAAGTGGAACTCATAGCCCTGATCCCGAGCTTCGCGGAAGTCCAATTTTAGTTGGTTGACTAAGTACTTCACCCAGTTCATATGGAGTCCTTCTACACATATTTCAGCAAGGTCAACAACAAATCCTGTGACCTGTGTAGGTCTGTTCTTTCTCACGAGCTTTCCTGTCATCAGCTGGCAGGATAGGTGCTCTGCGCCATTCTGGATGGAAGCTACCTTGTAGCCTCGCGTTCCATTTTCTACATCACCATGTGTCTTTGATCTTTCGTGCCAATGCACGATCTGTAGCCTTCCCTAGGTAGAAGTCCTGCAGGTTGGGTCCCTGCATGCTCAATCCAGTGATCCTATGGATCAATGTCGGATCGACTATGATGTGTCGGTCTAGCCATAGGTAGCCTCCATGGTAGCATGATAGCAAGAGCTTAACACAGGCGTTAACCTCCTGGTGCCTTCCAAAATGTGGAATCTTCATCACATTCAAGAGTGTGGACTGTGTGAGGTTCATAGTCCATGGCTGGGGGATTATTTTCGAGTTATTCCCCTTCATCCTGGTCAATATTTGTAAGGAGCGAGCATACTATGGTTCTTGCGGTCTCCTAGGTTGAATTCACTGAACTTCAACGTTGTGATCTTATCCTGTTGCGCTCTAACTGTACGTATCCCCTTCGGGAGGTACGCAGTAACCATGGTGTAATCAAAGTCCCTCAGGACACTGTCATGACTCACCGCGCTGGCTGAAGGCGGGATGTATTCAGGTAAGATGGTCAAGATTAGATTTGCATTTGCCAAGTCATCTTGGTGCTTGGTTCTCTTTTCTGCTGCCGGCCAGGATGGTCCAGATCTGCAAACGTTTGACATAGAGGCTTGCACTCCTCTTGTCGAGGAAGCTTGAATACCTGGAAACATTACTTTTTCGTCCATGAGATCGATGGGAACTTCTTCAAAAAATTTCTCTGCGGCGTTGAGCTCACCCAAAATACATGCTCAAGATCAGATAACTTAGGTCAATAGATGAGTGCACAATGCAATGGAATAGGTTTCGATCTCAATAAACACAATGCGGTAGCAATGAGTTGCCTAGGATAGAATTTCGCAAAAGTGTTTTTGGTGCAACAGTCGACGCACTAAGTAGGCAACGGTGTAACAAATATCTCCAACGGACAAGAGGTCTTCAATGTTGTTTTGTTCGTTGCGGCGTGGTCCCAATGGTCTGATGGCAAGCTTTCTAGCCATAACTATTGTTCTAACAGTCTGGGGCGTTGGTCTAACAATTATAATGCCTTCAACGACTATATTTCTTTGCCATGGCAAAGTGCCATGTTGCGTTGTTCTGGTATCCCGACGAAGTTCCAGTCTTGAAAACCTTCCTTCTATGAAGTCCCCTCTGGAACCTTCTGTAACTTTTCTATCTTTGCTCTCTTCTTACTGAGATTTCTATCCTTCTTCCCGATGATCTTCGTCTCGGTATTCCTCTTTCCATTCTGATTCTTATCTTCTTTTGGTATAGTAACTTCACACTGTTGAGATTATTTCATAGGGTTGGAGAGTGATACTTCTTCTTTATCTGGGGTAGGTGCTCTACTCGTCTATGAGTCTTCTTGTGTTCTTTCAACTTCGACGTCCAAGTTTCTGGTTCTAAATATCTTCGATCTGTTCTCTTGTTCTTCAATCAAGCGTGCTATCCTCCTAGTCATGAAATCTTTTAATTATTGTTTATTTTGCTCCAATACTTCCTCTCTTTTCTTCTGGCCTGATCCTTTTCAATCCAAGATTTTCCTATTAAGATAACAAATGGGGCATTGTTCTCAATAAATTTAACAACCTCAAAATCTTCCTCTGTCGAAGTTCCATGAGCACTCATAGATATCTGGGTGAGTCTTCCACATAGGGTTATCAACTTTCCTCTAAACAATCCTATTCCTCCCAATAAAGGAATCATAGTAGGCTTTCCTAAAGTTTCCCAAGTTCTTTCTGTCATGATATTTACCTATGTTTCTTCATCTAGAACACAGTCAATGTCGAAGTCTCCTATTCTTGCTTCTATTCATTGTTTTTCTGTGAAGATATCCAATAAGTTGATATTTTTGTGATAATTTAGGGTTTCTTTCATTTGTAGAAATACATTCTTTGATTTTTTCTGGGGTTCTGTCATGGTCTCAGTTTCTTGACCTCCCTCAGGGGTTTCTTGTCTCATATTCATTCTGTCAAGCTTAGCAATGATTATAGGGCAATCTAAAACTTCATGATCCATAGATTTACAACAAAGACAACTAGGTCTTCTACTAGGGCATTCCTTAACAAGATGTCCCGGTCTTCTGCAACTATAACAAAGGGTTAATCCTCGCTTTATTTTAAATGATCCCCAACCTTTCCTATACTGCGCAATAAGATCATAGTAGCTAACCTGAAATTTTTTATTTCTAGGATCCTGCATTCATTTGTTAGTCCAAACATTCTTTCTATGCATAGGAAAAACATATCTTTCACTATTTTTGTCAGATCTACTCATATCAAACCTTATTTATCTAGTTGTGCCCTACTTTTCAAGCTAGGACAAAATTTATCAAACATACCTAGATCCATACTTTTGAAACAAAATTTCCACTTATCTTACCTTTTCAATCAAAACTTTTCACTGTTCTTACCTTTATCAGAGCACAAAGCTTTAACATCTTACCTATTTAACCAAAAAATCTTACTTTACTTTTATCAGAGAACAAAGCTTTCAGGTCTTACCTCCTTTCTTCAGATCTGACTCTTCTTCTTGGCACAGAGCTTCACAGTTCAAGTAGAATACTGCGTACTAGGGCAATATATCTACGCACGAAGCTTTCTCTTTTCTATAGTTCCAAACAATCACAGTTTCAGGTCCTAACAATAGAACCATTTGTTGGCATAGGGGAAGACCCAGGGTTCAAATCTTACAAAAATGCACCAACAAAACCCTAACTACTGACCCTTTTGGCAACACTTGCGAAGCATATGAAGTCTCACATGAGGTAGAGGCAGGGGTGGTTGCATGACTCAGATGTATGCAACCTTAGCTGGGACACAGATCTGTGATTGTAACACCTTAATAGAGCACTTAGCAATTATAGTTCATTAATATTCAATCTTATCTTACGGCGCAACTAAACCCTAATAACAGATCAGTGCAGTATTCACACAGATCCAATAGATTCAAGAACTAAGCATACCAACATAGATCGGATCTAGCATTCATTCATATTATTCATCACTAAGCTATCACATTAGATTCTTCTAAGCATATATCAGTGCACTAAGAATTTAACCACATAAACAAGAGAACAACCATAAATCACAAAGTAGCCACAATGTAGGATATACGTGGTTCACCCCCACTCTGGGGCTACGTCCACCAACTCTTCTTCTTTATTTCTTTCTGTCAATATTCTACATGCACAGAGCCATGATATCTTACTCCGCAGAGGACAGGATATTTGTGCGCACTGCACTACATCCTCATTCCCTGAGTTGCAACATAAAGCCTCTTCACAGTCTCTTACAATCACTTACACTTAGCCTTTCAAATCCCACATAGTATGCACAAAGCATTTACAATAATCACTTGCACTTAGCATAGTACCAAAACCCTCTTCTCCGACCTTCTCTTACATCGCCTAGACTTCTATTTATACATTACAAAAAGGGCCTAAACATGGGTAAACCCATGGGCTGACATCTTCATGCCCGTTACATAAGCCCAAAACCCAAAAATCTCTAAAAAGGGGCCGAGATCCCATGATCTCCACTTCGACTTGCGCTCCGCCTTCGACATCCTGTCGAAGTCCCAAAAATAGGTCAAACATGACCAAGGATCCTCAATACTTGTTCAAGGAGCAACAACACTAGGGAGTTGTCACAAAAGCGACAAAGAAGAAATACTGTTGCTAGAACAATTAAGTAGGGAAATCGTTAAAAGAGCGACAAAGGAGGGACATTGTCGCAAGAGAAACTAGTGATGAAAATCGTCGCAAATGAGACAATGTAGAGATATCGTCGCACGAGCGACAGGTTAGAAAGATCATCAAAAGAGAGACAATAAAAGGAGATTGTTGCACGCCTGACAATATAGGCAGATTGTCACAAGATCGACAAGCGAAATAAATTTTGCTACAAATCAACTATCAAAGGGATCGTTGCAAGAGCGACAAGAATAGTTTATATTGCGACGAAATTGCTATACAAATTTTCGTAAATTGTATAGAAATTTCGTCACAAGATTTCTTGAGGTCGTCACTCTTGCGACGACATATATTTATTTAAAAAAAAAATTTGATTTTTAAGCAAAAGAAATAAAATTTGATTTTTGAGCCAATTATAAAAGGATTTTTGAACAAACAAAATTCCCAAACATCTATATCATTCATTAATAAAAATTCAGGAATAAAACACAAGTACAATATTTAACTAAAATATACCCTAAGAAATACTAAACCATATAAAAAACTATATACATTGAAAAAAATTAACAACCAAGCATTTAAAAACAATGGCGTTTTTAAGCACGAGGAAGGAAATGTTCTCTAATTTACAACAGTGCCATTAGTCATTTTGTTGTACTTACGATACTAGCGCACAACTTCCTGCTCTATTTTCACCTTTTAGATTTTTTAACCTATGTTGTGATATGAATCTGAACAACTATTTGATATTTCAAATCTGATATGAAAGACAAGAATGACAAGTCTATCATCTATGCATCTGAATTTTACGCAATTTGTGTACTAAAGTGGATGAATGATGAAACAATAGTCCGAAAAGTCAAAGATATTATTTTCTGATGTTAGTTTCCTTTCTTGTTTCCTGAGACTTCCCCATTTCTTGGAGTTTCCCACATTTTGTGTTTTTTTCTGTAAGATGTCTATCCCATGTTTCCTTCTCTGGGTGGGTTCCATTTACAATTCAAGGACACTAAAAATTGCAGATAAATAATAAAACGATATTTTCAATAATAAATGCAAAATCTAAATTTATATCTGGCAGGGCACATGTAGAACCAAGACACAATATTCTATTTAACTATCCAGATTATGAATCAAGAGTTGCACACAAAGAAAAAACAAGCCTTTTCCAGAACTCAATACTCTTGTCAATGACAGGTCGAGAATCAATTATAGTTGTGTAGTGGATAACTACATTGACATGACCTTCTTTACAATGTTTAAAGATGACTAGATCAAAGTTAAAAATAACAATTAGGGTTTAACATGGTATCGCATATAATTAACATCCCATTATAAAAATTGGAGTGCATTGATGGGGGTCATAAATAAACAAAATTAGTGATTTTAAAGGGAAGCACAACTTTTAGGTGGTATATATACACTATATGCATGCACATAATGGGGGAAATATCTATGATAACCTCTTTTGGTCAATTTAAAGGTTTAACTAGGTCAATTCCAACAAGTCTGAGGTCGTGTGATGGATGGAAAGGGGCTTCAAATGAGGGTTATGCATGCCAATTGTGATGTATTCATGTGTAACTACTAAAAATGGTGCAAGTGAGCAATTTTAAGGTGATAACACCCTCATCCTCAAGACTATAGCCTTTTTATGAATGTCACCTACAATTATACATGTGTAGTATTTGTCAACTATTTTGGGTGAAACAAGGTGCTATGATTACACACTAAGGAGGTCATCCAAGTGAAGTTGTTGCATGGATAGAGTGTTGGTAAGCATGTGCAACATAAGAAAATTGTTTCCATGCTAGGAACCAATTGGTCCTAGTAGAAGGAGGTCATTCACACATCCTCTTGTGGAATTGCTACATGATAGCATAACTTGTTGGATTCAAACTGAACAATAAAACCAGAATTCTACTTGGATTTGTTAACTTGCAAGATAGATTGTATCCAAGTCTTAAAATGCAAGAGACTTGCACTCTAAAGATGGGAATGAATTCTGAGTGAAGAGTTGGATCTTAATATTTCTTAGAGTTTAGAGTCAATGAGGATACTTTTGTAATGAAGGAAAAATAAAGATAGGAACTAGATATAAATCCATAGCAAGAACTCGAGCCAGTAATGAAATCCAACATTCATGTTAGATCCATGTTCAAGAGAAACAGAAAGATGGCACATTGTTCTAGATTGGTCCTCTAATATTTTGGAGAACAAAAAGCCTCTCAATGGGGAGGCCTGATTTGAAATGGATCTGAACACAAGAATGATTGTAAGAATAAATACCTACAAGTGTAATTTAAAAATTAATGAAGGTTATAAGGACAATGCAAATTTTATAAATTAAATGAGACAAAGAAAGAAAAGTAAAACAAAATAAAATAGAAAAATGAAAATAGGAGAAAAAGAGAGAGAGAGCAATGGGAACTAAAAGGTCGGTCTCTTGGCCTTCCCATTACCCCCAATATCTCCTATTCGTCCTTGTAACATGACTCTCAAAGGGTATTTTGGCCAAAGAATAAAGTATGCACAAATATCCATGAGTTACATTGTAACCAAAGATTCTCAAAATGAGAATTGAGTAACCATTGAGATTTGTTTTTCCCATTTGGGTTTCTAGAGTAAATATTATGTCATTGTGTGACATCTCATTTATGTTAAATTAATGGAATATAAGTTGGATTGGAGTTTAATTAAAAGAACAACTGGTGTCCTATACAAAAGTTACTGAAGATGAGATACTAACATGCTATGTCTCATATGCAATATGTAGAAATGATGGAGGAACTAGTGAGGGAAATGGATCCACTTGCTAAGATTTTCTTTGTAATATTAGTAGTATGTGGTATTTGTTAGAATATGAAAGATGTGTGCTCATTTTACCATTGAAAATACCCTTGTCACACAACCATAGGCCGAAGCGACCCTCCGAGCACCTTAACCTTGACAGAGAATCACTTTGGAAGCAAACCCTCGGCTAGATATCCAAAAAAAGGGTAGCGCACCTTTCCCCAAGGATAGCGCATCACAAAGATCTGATCAGATAGTCCAAACCCTAGCCAAGAGATAGTCCAAGCCAAAAACGTAACCTCTAGCTGCAGCAGCTGCACCAACAACTCTCCTCCAAACCTGCACACAAGACTGCAACTGAACTGCGCAGAACTGGATCTTTGCAACTGCTAAGATGTATCAAATGAGAGACTAGCACCCTGTATTTATAGTGGTTCTGGTAGACTTATTGGGGCCGACTTCTCCTTTTGGGTTCCTATTTGTTCAATATATTATTATTATTTCTGGCCGACTTCTTCTCTTGGAGGATAATAACCTAATGTAAATTATCTTCTTGAGCCGACAAGTTATTAGCCAACTCATTAGGGTTTCTTCTTGATTCCCGGAGTATTCTATTCTCGTCAGGTTCACACGTGGAGGTAAATAACTCCTGCAGCTACCATAATATCAACACTCCCTCCTAGCTAGGGAGGTATTACATGTAATGGTCTTGAGCACAAAAACATACCATTCACCCGGTAGCATAAACATAGTTGTATAGACTAGATCATGAGCACCATCATCATCATCAGTGTCATCAGTTGCATCATCTCTCAAAACCATACTCTATCTGAGTAATCAGACATGATGCTCACTCCATAGAGTGATACAAGAGCCATTCTTCTAGCCTAGAAGAGTAAATGCTTTGAACCATTTTCTGTCTGGAAAATCTTTGTTCATCATTCATCTCGCTGATGATTATCTCCAATAAACTGTTGATAGTCTTCAATACAATCAGAACAAAAATAGAACACAACTGTGTCTATCCATAGTAGTACATAACTACAATCCAATGGTACACTACCACACCAACTAACACACAAGTACTTGATCAACAATGTATAGTCACGAACAATGGAACATATCCACCATAGTAGTATACATCTACTGTCATATAGTCTTCATAAAAATCATCTGATACCAACCTGCACAATAATAATGTTATGATATAAATTGAATCATCTGGGCCAATATTTCACTCACGTATGTGAGATATGAAAGAATATCTTCCCTCAGAGTAGAACGATGAGATATATGGACTATTCTTCTCAAGAAAGGAAGAATAACTGTCCTGTCTTCTGAACCTGGACCATTCCCCACCCTGGGCCATTCTTCCTACACTAATCAAAGTGCACCCCGGAGAGAATGTATAAACCCTAAGGAATGCTGAGCTTGGACCATTCCCCACCCTAGGCCATTCCTCCTACACTAATCAAAGTACACCCTGGAGAGAATGTATAAACCCTAAGGAATGACTGTCCAGACCATTTCCTTTGTTAACCACAAAAGGAAAAGACTGTCCTGTATCAACCTCCAAAACAGACCATTCCTCATGTTAACCACAATGAGAAATCATTGTCCAGCGAGGCAGGCCAATATTCTTGAGTAACCCTCAATAAGAGAGACTGCCCTAGACCACTCCCCTTGTTAACCACAATGGGAAGTTGCTTTCTATGATTCATCAACAATATGGACCATTTCCCATGTTAACTACAATGGGAAATCGTTGTCTGTCAGAAATCTCAATCCACTTTCCGAACAGGAAAGCATCTGTCCAAGATGGACTATTTTTCAATCTTGAAAATGAATGTGTTCAATAATATTTCCAGTACTCCCTCCCAACCTGGGAGTCATCTCTTCCTTTTTCAATAAGGAAGTCATCTCCACGAGCTCCAGCTTGAGTATGCAAACTCTTTCATCTTTTACCAAAATGTCTGCTTATCTACTCATTTGTGGAGATATGTATTTGAGAATCAATTTCTCCTTTCTGGACTTCATCATGGATAATTTAATGCTTGATTTCAAATGTACTTTAGTCTGGAACACTGATTTTCTATGAAGGCTTCATGTAGCTCTGAATAATAGAGTATATCATTGTTGGAAAACTGGAACATATTCATGTGGCACTTCTTCTGTCATCATGAGATCTGATCTACTGAGTAATCATCTTGATGTTATAGGAAATCTTCACCACACTTCTATTGTGCACTGGAGGTTCTCCACAAAGTTATCTTCTTCTATCTGCATGTAAGGGTCTCTTTCTGGTATGCCTCAAGGTCTTGAGATTGCTCTTCATACGCTCTTTATTCAATTTCTCTGGAGAAAATTCTTTGCATTCATCTGATGTAGAACTCCAACTCATGGATGTTGCAGATGATATAATGACTCATGTAGTGATATGTCTGGTGTACTGGAATAAGTAATCATCATAGTCTTCTCCCTCCATCTGGGAGAACCTCTAGTTCTAGATCTCACAATGATTTCATTCATAAGTCTTCCATACACTGTTCTTCATCACGACTTTCAGTTCCTCTACTTGATTTCTTTTATTGAGTTTATATCAGGTTGATAATCTTGTGATTCTTGATACAATGATTGGTTGTTATGGCTTCTCTTTCTTTCTTGGAATCTTCATGTTCTTCCTCGTGTTTATATATTGGTTCCATGGAGTAGATTCCATTCCCTAAAGATTCCATTTATTTCTTTCATTATAGGATCACAGATCTGGATGGACAACCAGGGAAACTCTAAGGCTTTTCTTCGAAGAGATCTTCTTCTGCAGTTGAACTGAGCATGTATTGTCTTTCATGGTTACTACCATGGATATATACTTCGTCATATTCAATGGATCATAGGATTATCTCCCTCCTAATCCTTGCTTCATGTATGAGTGCATATAATCGGCTCCCTCTGTCTAATAGAGTCCATGCTTCTGTCTTGTTGTCTTCTACAAAACATCATAAGTATTTTTCCAATTTCTTCTCAATTGTTGACTTCTTTCTATCTTTTCTTCTTCTAAGTCTCTTCATGATTTATTCAACTTATCTTGCAATAGCTTCCATATGATTTGTATTTCATCCTTTCATGTGTATTATCTAATGATATCCATTCTTATCTTGTTGTTCTTCCATAGGTATAGTTCTTCTTGGAACACATTACCTTCCAAGAGATAGATATACAAGATATGTACAGAGACGATGCAAACAAGATATGTACAAGAAATAAAAAGAGTTTTGTTACCTTTAGAAGAAGAAGTCTCTTCCATCCCGCTTAGTCTTCTTTGTAGGTTCCTTTTCTTCGGCAATTGATGCTTCGTATTTCTCCTTCTTTTTCTTTAGCTTGGGACAATGATTCTTGTAGTGACCATACTTTCGACAGTTGAAGCATTGTACTTCTGAAATGTCTTTCTCTTGATTTGGCTTCCTCATTGAACCAAAATTCCTTTTGTTCCTGAAGTTATTGAATCTTGCTGTGAAGGCTTGATCATCATACTTATTTTGGGGTTTCTCTTTTGCACTGATCCTTGATTCTTCTTGAGCACATCTAGTCCAAATTTCTTTAAATGTCGAATACTTCTTTCTTGTGTTCATGCTTGCGGAAAATGCATCCCACGTCTTGGGAAGACCATTGAGTACTATGTTTACCAACTCCTTCTCTGAGATGATCTCTTCAATAGCTTGTAGTTGATCTCTTAACTGAGAGATTCTCACAAAGTATGATGTTATGTTGTCATCATCATTCATCTTCATGTCATGGAGCTCATTCTTCAGACTCATTACTTGTCCAATGTTTCTGACCGAGAAGAGATTTGTTAGGGCATCATACATCTTCTTTGATGAGTCAAGATGGGAGATGTAGGGTATCAAGTGGTCTTTTATATATTCCACTATGATACTCATAGCATTGATATCACTGTCTTTGAACTTCTCCATAGCTTCAACATTCTGCGGTTCCTTCTCTTTTCCTTCTTCAAACTCTGGCTTCACAATCTTTCCTTTCACGATATCCAACACTTTATTCTTGTCAAGGATGAGGTAAATCCTTTTCTTCCATGCTCTGATGTTAGAGGCTCCATATAACTTGTTCTCTGACTTCATAGAATAAGTCATAGCTTATTTGACTTGGTCAAACCCTAGATTTGACCACAAACTCAAACTTCACGTCTTGGCTTTCTGAGAGTACCAGGAGATGTGCTAGGCTAAGGCGCACTGATATATCCGGAGATTAGGTCAATCCCTTCACTTAAGGTGACTCAATAATAGGATTAGGGTTTCTGCAACTGCTCCTGCTAGTAACCCTAGCGACAGTGTCTTGGAAGCAACTTCTGCTAGTAACCCTAGCGACAATGTCTTGGAAGAAACTTCTGCTAATAACCCTAGCGACAGTTCCTCAAAGAGCTCAATATCCTAGCGGCTATGTTTCCTCCAGCATTTAGACTGAATGAAGGAGGTGTGGGTCCATAACCTATTAGAATATGAAATATGTGTGCTCGTTTTACCATTGACAATACCCTTGTCACCCAACCATAGGCTGAAGCCACCCTCCGAGCACCTTAACCTTAACAGAGAATCACTCTGGAAGAAAACCCTAGGCTAGATAGCCAAACAAAGGGTAGCACACCTTTCCCCAAGGATAGTGCATCACAAAGAGCTGATCAGATAGTCCAAACCCTAGCTAAGAGATATTCCAAGCCAAAAACGTAACTGCTAGCTGCAACAACAACTCTCCTCCAAACCTGCGCAAAAGAATACAACTGCATTGTGCATAACTGGCTCTCTGCAAATGCTGAGATGTGTCAAATGAGAGACTGACACCTTGTATTTATATTGGTTATGGCAGACTTACTGGGGTTGGCTTCTCCTTCTGGGTTCCTGTCTGTTCAATATATTATTATTATTTCTGGTCGACTTCTTCTCTTGGAGGCTAATAACCTAATGTAAATTATCTTCTTGAGCCGACAAGTTATTAGCCAACTCATTAGGGTTTCTTCTTGCTTCCCAGAGTATTCTATTCTTGTCAGGTTCACACATGGAGGTAAATGCCTCCCGCAGCTACCATAATATCAACAATTTTAGTGTGGGATGCAGGAGGAAACAATGTTACCCTTGTGGATCCCTTTGGAATATTAGTAGATGATCCCTTTGGCATTTTAGTATTATGTGGTTTGAGAAAATTTGGTGGTAGTGAGAACTCTTGAGTAGAATCAAGATTGCCTTGATTGTTATGTGGGACTTCATATTTCAAAGTGAAATTTTGGGAGCTGACGATTGGAATTGTTACCAGGGAAAATCGTTGAATTCCATGGATTCAATAGATCTAGTATAACATGGTGTTGGGAAGTCATATTTCTTTGAAGAATTAGTTTCCATTTTCTTGTATTGAGGGTGAGAGAAAGAAATGGTATGCAAGGAATTTCAAGTTCTCCCATGGTAACTCCAATTATGGAGCACATCCCTTTGATTGTTATGGATAAATTTTATCTAGTCCAAGAGGATCAAGATCTTGACTACTATAGTTTTGTGCAACACAAAAGAGATATTGATGAGGGTGGTGATCATAATATTTAATTATTGAAATAATAGAATTGGATAGAACCCTAAGAAGGGGAGTCTTTGTCAAATCATTTTCAATGGAAAGTTATATGAGGATCCTCTATATGACATTTACTACCATGATTACAAAGAAAAACATCATAATTTGATATTTTTCTTGGAGATGACTTTTAACATTGTGTTATGGGTATGGGAGGTCATCCTAAACACATCTAATGCATATCTTGGGGCTTCACAAACCATAATAATTG
>ML808919.1:25220-38137 GCA_009831015.1 Picea engelmannii | reverse complement strand
TAGGTAGAAAGTGAGTCACTAGAAAGAACACCACAACAATGAACACCTTAGTGGAAGTGTTTTGGGTTGCAACACTTGACATGCATAACTTAGTTGAGAAGATGGGTGTGGGAGAGTCACCCACTAATGAGTGGTGTGGTAACAAATGAAGCATTGTGTCTAGTGCTATAGTGTCTTATGGAAGCATTCAAGGTGCGACAGAGTTTCCAGTGACAATGATCCAAGGAGGGAGAATGCTAACAAGATCTTCAGGAGAACTACTCCAATTTGAGGCCTACAAGAGGCAAAAATCAGTTTCTGTAAAGCAATACTGCAATCATCATGTAGGTCCAAGTTTGCAAGCAGGACATATTGAAACACTTAATAACTACATGGATTTCCCCCCTACTTTTGAAGGTGGGAATGTGGTCTACTATGTTGCTAATTCCCAAAAGGTGGTAGGGGCACACAACTCCTCCCTACATGTAATTTCCTTCTGCTTGTCTAATCAATTGAGTTAAATAGGCTAATAAGGGCTTGGAAGTCTCAAGTAGTTGTGTTAGTTTAATGTCATCTAGTTCTTAGTCAACTTAGTAATGTATATTGGGGTTGTAAATATGATTTGAAAGGGAGCCTCTTTTATTATATCCTATCATAAGGAAATATCTAGTGGAGTGCTTGTAATGTGGAAAGACATTGGAAATATCAACCAAATAAGGTTTATGGCAGACAATTCAAGACATTAAGTTGTTACCCATGTCCCAACAAATGGTCAGTAACTCTGTATTGTCAGAATCCATGCACCTACTAATCGTAGAGACAAAGAAAGAGATGCATTCTAGGGTACAAATTAATATTTGAGAAGCTTTGGCTCAAGGAATTTTTAACAATACCTCCTATTCATGTGTTTCAAAAGGGGTTTTGAAGAATATTGAAACATGAATCTCCACCTACAATTTCAACTTCATATGTGCATTGGAGAGTAAGCTACGCCAATTGTTATTTGAACCTATATTTCAAGTATTTTTTTCTTAAGAATTAATGGCAACACCACATTTTTGTGAAGATAAAAATTGGATTAATATTAGTGAATCTTTGCATATTATAAGGGGAAAGTGGGAAGATGTATTTACAATACAACTATATTTGGGTGGTGAAGCTTTTATGTGGTGTACTATTTACAATACAAGTACTACATTCCTTGGCTAAGGTTTAGAGTAGGACATTAACATTCTTTGGCTAAGGTTTGGAAAGTTTTGATTGTAAGGGGCTAATTGTTGTTGCTACACATTTACTTTGCTTGTTTAGAATATATCAATGATATAATTTCAAGGTGAAGTTTGAAGAACCATCAATATAGATGTACCAACAATCATGGATCTAAGGGATAATGAAATAGTTGATGGGGAGACCCAAGGTTCAATTGGGCCATGGATAGTGAGTGGAGCAACCACTTGAAATAAATAAGGAAAGATATATGTTCCATCAAAAGGGTGATATGTTGAAGAGGCCGGGAGAGGACCAGATCAAGGGAAACAACTATTGATCCAAGAGGAGGGGCTTCCCTATTTCTTGTAAGAGAGGTGAGTTTCAAGATAAGAGGGAGGTTTAGTGAGTTGAATGTGAGGACCTCACAATATATCAAGGCCTTGCGAGAACTCTAGCTTAACACCTTAGAGGCAAACCGAATGTTGTATATTCCCACCTTCGCCTCCCATACTTGGATGAGTACGTGGTCATATACCATGGATGCAAGAGGGTGGAATATTGAACATGTTCATGATTGGATTCTAGTTTCCCTAAACCTTAGTTTTGAGGCATGTATTCATGTCCAAGAGGTTGGGATAATGTTGGGAGAAAGAAGAGGAACATCACTTATTTTCGAGAAAAGGGACACAACACTCCCTATTGTAGGGGAGGGCTAGTATAAGAAGTAGAATTTACAATATAGAGGGGGGATAAAAGTAGTCTTTGACCACTTCTAGAATGGGATCATATTTTTTAAGAAGGACAAGGACTAAAATATCTTCAAGGGAATTTTATATTTTTCCATCAAGGACATGGACAATTCTGATGTGGACAATTTTCCATGGAGGCATTTCTCCCGAACCTCTTCATGAAAGATTGTGAATCTGTGGTGCATGTACAAATATGTGAGATGTGGGTTTATGATAATATTTTGAATTCTCCAATCACATTCTCCATTGACCTTATGTAAACCATTCCATTTTGTGTTTGTTGCACTAATTGTAAAGAACAATGTTGGATAATTATAAGATGTAAGTTAGGTATGAGATATTTGTTACCTCTTTATTCCCTTTTATTTTATTGGTATCCATATTTTGTATTGATCAAATTAGGAATTAACCCACAACTGATTCCATTAGACACAAACTTAATCCTAAGGCCAACTAAGGAGAAAAAACAACACACACTAATTAATCTAGGAGTCAAGCATGCAAACAAACCTTCTCAGAAAGAAGCGCTAGTTGGTGATGGAATCCAACATCGCAGAATCGATGTGCGAAGGGGCTGAGTTTCGACAGGTGGGAAATTTACGTTGACAAACTGCTTAACGAACTAACGCCCTGGTGCAAGTTACCTCACCGAGTAGTGGGAAACCCTCCAAGAAGTCCGAGTGAGTCTAGCCAATGCCCATCCCAGGTACAACACCATCTTCCCTATGCTGTCACCTTGTGTAGGAAGTCTAAAAGATTATGGCCTCTATGATACCACCTACTATACCAAAGCAGGCGGGGGACAGTCAACAGTCGACACCAATACCAACAAAGCAGGGTTGATTACTTTGAGGGCCCCAATGCAACCTATTGATTGACCCTTGTGTTAGAAGGGATTCCCAAAGTTGGTGATATAGCAACTGGATTTCACTCCCTAACTCAAGGCTTTATTTTTGTTTAGCAGCTTTGGAAATTTATTCTCACAATCCTATTCCAAATCTCTACACCTAAGCTACGATGGGTTTGAAGAGCCCTAGAAAAGTTGCTAGAATTTTTTTAATTAGCGCTTGATTTTAGGCTGTTGTTACTCAAAGGAGTGGTCATGAAACTGATGGCGTTTTGACTCGACTCTTTCAACCATGCAAGAATTTAAACTTCGATCAAAATTAGATATGGGAAGGAGAAAGAGGTTTTAAGAAAATAAATAATTTCTTGATAGATTAATATGTGTGTAGTACTTCTAATGACAAAAAGTATGAGATAATTGTCCATATAAATGGAATCAAAATGACCCAAATTTTAAAAATACCATGCAATTGTCATAGTTCATTTAGTACACCTATACAACATTGAATCAAATCTCATCATTTCTAACATAGTAAACTTTTATGATTATAGAGACCACCATACACATCTTGAATACTCATAAGGATCACGGGGGCTTCGCCTTGTTGACAAATATCTTATCATGTTCATTCATAAAGGTTTTTTTTTAATTATGAAAAATAGAGTCAATATATTGTAGGTATTGGGAACCCTGTTGAAGGTAACCCAACCTTGGAGAGAGATATAATATCACCTACATAACAACAACTGTGATGTGAACATGTTTTATAATCTTATCAATGAGGAAAGCATACCTATGTTCATGATGATAATCATGTTAATTACAATATGAAACCATAACATGTGTAACATGATACATTTGAATTCGGGTCATAATACCTCTATGAAATAAATGTTTATTATGGTTGAAATATGTGATGAATGGGTGTTTCCTTGATAAGGGACCAAAACTATTATAATAAAMAAATCCCATTAGAAAAGTGCTTTGAACATGTTGATAGCTAACCATTGAYAATCCTATGTTGATGGTTCAAAAATAATGAAAAATAGTCACATTRCATGTTCAATGGTATTCAAATAGATCTAGTTATGGTCATGATKACATACAAAGTATCCATAAGGTGACAWTAGTGAGGGTGAAGGTGACCTTATAGMTATAGGATACAAGATGAAACYRCCAAATATAACCTCTTAGGGAAGATAKCAAGGGAGTGGTGACTAGTYTCAACTAAGGAATGCCATATTGAATTCATCCCTAATCAAGACAATGAAYTAAAGGGAGATAATCAAAGATGAATGGATTGAGGAAATAGGTGGTCAATAAGAGAGTRAATGAGGAAGATGGAAGMCCCAAAAKATTTATCCTACTAGCTGCAACAATCAAGTATACCCGGTCTTATACTCCTCCAAGCAACAAATAAGAGGAAACCACAATTGAAATTCTTTGGCCATAATATAGAGAAAATAAAAAKCTTTGTTGTAGATTGGTGTTTTCCTAGTTGTGTGTGTCCAAAGCAGATTGAGGGTGTAACCCTTTTTCATTATCCTCAATTCACTATCATAGGAATAATATAGTTCTAGTTGAGCCTAATTTATAATTATTAAGATTCTCTGGAGCCAAGTAAGCCTCCTCTTTGATGTTGTTTTTTTTCATTTGGGTTTCTAGGGTAAATCCTCTATGTTTTATGGAATGTGATTGCATGAGTTTATTGTTTTTAATTGTTTGTTTGGATACACAGTAAAATGTGGAGATAGTAATAGCATAGTCACATGAAAATTACACAATATTAATTAGTGAAAAAATACACATTAAGGTGAAATAAACTATCATCATAATGAACATTTAATTCCCACATTTTAAAATCTAATAGCATTCATATAGGTGAATAGACTTGGCCATAGACTAAGCAATTATGGATCATATTGGTATCTAAGTGGTATATCCTTGGTAGGTGAACATTGAAGAGAAATAAACCATGGGAAAGGATTTAAAAAGAGAAATGTTGGAAGAGTTGAATGTCATTGATGAGCATAGTCAAGAGGAGAATAAAAACCAAGGGAGAAGTTGTAATAATATGAGAAGAAGATTGGAGACTTGCAGTGTGAACTCCACGCCTTATAAGATTTTATTTCAAATTATACAAGGGGTTAGCTAGGGAGACATCGAGGGTACATATCCAATGCTACACAAGTTGGTATTTGTACAATGTTCGACTTATGAAACTAGTAGAGGAGGTGAATCAATTGGATGGTCACAAAGAGGATAAGTGTACTTATATGATGGCATAAATACAAAATAATTGACAACCAAGGAAGAACTATTGTTATAGCTTCAAGTATAATTCCAAGTGATAAAGTAAGGGGGGAAACCTTTGGCTTCTACAATATGTTCTTGAACCATGACTAAGACAAATGTGGTAAGCACATATTCCAAAAACCTTTCTCATTTTGATTAAGCAAAACAATCTTTTGGTAGCTTTGAATTGCATATAAGAGGTATAGGCATTATGTTGATGAAACAAATTAGCTAAAATGGATAAAGGATTAAATACCTCACTGTAGTGGAACCTAGGTTAAAGCATAAAGGAATAGGGTTTGTCTTAAAGAGGAAATGGGTGAATGTTCCAAAGTTGTGGAAGATTATGAGCATATTGTGGTAAAATAATGCAACCCATCTCTAAAACGTTTGCCTCTAAGAGAATATAAGACCACCAATATCACATTTGTTAAGGTAGAGGAGAGTAAAGTAAAATCCACTTCAAGACAATAAAGGATAATATAAAATGGAGTAGAAGCACTTTGTTATTGAAGCAATCATGTGGAATATTAAATAAGGGTAGTGGGAGATGACCTCAGCATCTAAAACTGCACTGTCATTTAGTAGACCAATCAAGTAAGCCTACAAGCACTATTTATATTGATTAAAATGCCAAACTCACCCTAAATACCTCCCCACGATTCACACTGTATAGAAAAAAGAAAAAAAAAACAGATTTGGAAACAAGCAAACAATGACTCTCTAACTAATCGAAAAAATGAATAATGTAATAATCGAAAATCACTCAGGACAGGTGCAAAACTTCTTACCCATATTTTTTTGTGCTCCATTATGCTGGCATGCCCTAGATCCTACACCTAGAGCTATCTCCTCGCCTCGAGCTATCTGTCGGTCTGCCCTAGCTCCCACACCTCGAGCTATCTCTTCGCGGGATGGTAAACTGTCCCAGCTCATTGACTTTCTCTTCTACCTCAGTCAGGCTAAAGTGTCCCAACTCGTCAACTTTCTCTTCTACCTTGGCCAGGCTCTGTCTTCTCCTCCTCGTGTGGGCTCTCTCCTAGGCACGATTTCAAATAGGCTGCCAAGCTCTCTTCGCCTGTGATATAAAAACACTCAATGTTTATGGTGAGTTTAATTGTTTATGTTTTAATGATTTTTTTTTAGTTTTATGTTTTATTTTTATATTATATTTACAATTTATATTTATGTTTATATATATATAGATAGATAGATAGATAGATAGATAGATATCTTATTTATATAATATATATATATTATATTATTTATAATTAATTATATTTTTTAATTACTATTACAACCCACCCATAGATTAACACCCACCCCTACCTTCCCACCATTGCCAACCTTCAAGGATAACATGAATGAAATTCAAACATCTCTCAAAGGTCTTCGATAAGTCATGAATGAAAGTCAAACATCTCTCACAGGAAGACAAAAGAGTCGTCCTCTAATCTCATAGTAGGGAGAGCAATGGAATACAAAATGGTCCTTAGTCTCAATCTCTAAGGATTGGATCTAGAAAATACAATTCTCATGAGGAATATGATGATTTATCTCAATGTGAAGCTCGTGGGAGGAAACTCTATGCTAGGAAAGAGGGATCCCTTGGGCTACAAGGTAACTATGACCTTTGAGTGGGATATGTATTCCATTAAGATGTTGTGTGCAACAAGGATGGGTCTTGGCCTTGAGAAAGGTCTTAGGAGGAAAACAAGGACCTTGAGACATAAATGAATTGTCTATTTATCCCATGCCCATTAATGAGGTATTAAAACACCATGCATATGCCCTATGAAGGGGGCATTTGGCCTTTGAGTAGGTTATGGGTGCCATTTGTGAGGTTTTGTGCTCTAGGGATGTTTTTGAGAGCCTTAACCATGGTTGGGAGAGGAAATAGAAGGCCTTAGGAACTTAAGTGAAGATTTTAGGGCTTTGCGCCATGAACGATACCTTGAACCATCACATAGGCCCTCTAAAGGGAATATTTGGCCTCTAATAGTGATATGCACACCCTTGGGATGCTTTCCAAACTAGGGATGGGTCTCAGGGCCTTGATCATCATTTGAGGATGAAAACAAGGTTCTTAATCCCTAAATGAATATTGTAGGGCTCATGGGCCATGAATAGGCCTCAAATCACTGCATGATTCCTCTAATGGAGATATTTGGACTCCCATTAGGATATTGGCATCATTAAATATCTTTTACACCCACAAGATGGGTCTAGGGGCCTTAACCCTGGTGAATAAATGAAAACAAATACCTTATCATATAAATGAAACTTCCACATATCAGGGGCCATAAACAAGGCCTCAAACCACCACATAGGCTCTTTAGAGGTGATATTTGGCGTCAAAGTGGCATATGGAGTACACCATTATGAGATTTTGTGCACTAAGGATGGGTCTCATGGATTTGACCATGTTCATGGGAGAAAAATAAGTGCTTTAGTCCTAAATGAATCTTATAAGGTTTGAGAGTCGTGAGAAAGTCCTTAAACCATCACAAAGGGCCTCTACGAGGAATATTTCCCCTTTGAGTAAAATATTATAGCCATTAATTTCACAACAAGGGTGGGTCTTAAGGCAATGAATGTTCAAGGGAAGAAATTTAAATATTTAGACCATAAATAAAAATTATTTGGCTCATGGGCCATGAACACCGCCTAAAACCATGAGACAATGCATCTAAAGGGTATCTTTGGCCTTCAAGTGGAAAATGGGAGTCAATATGATGTTTTTTGTAGTAGGAATAGATATCAAGGCCTTAACCATTGCTAAGGGATGAAAATTAGGGCCTTGGGAGGTAAATGATGGTCGTAATAACATGGGTTATGATGAGGATACTAATGAGGCCTCAAACCATCTGTGGGCCCTCTAGAATGAATCTTTGTCCTATAAGTGGGATATGGGTGTCATTATGACTTTTTTATCACTAGGGATGGGATTTGACCATGGAAAGGGAGAAATAAAGGGCCTAAGGCCCTAAATTAATCTTATAGGGTTCATGGGCCATGATTGAGGATTTGAACCACCACACATGTCCTCTTGATGGAATATTTGACCTTTGAGTTGGATATTGGTTCCATGAGGAGGTTTTGAGCACTGGGGATGGGATTGGAGACCTTGAGCATGAATGAGGGAGAAAAATAAGTTATTTATGCTCTAAATGGAGCTAGTGGGGAAAATGGGTCATATATGAGACCTAGAACCACCACACAAACACTCTAGAGGGAATATATGCCCCCCATAGTGGGATATGCGATCCAACATGAAATTTTGTGCAGTACTCATGATGGATCTTGGGGCCTTAACCATGGTTAAGACAGGAAATCAAAGGATGTTTTCCCTAAATGAAGCTTCTAGGGCTCTAATATATTACAAACATATCAAACCACCATAGGAGGCCTTCAAAGGAGACCTTTGGCCTACAAGTGGGATATGGGCATCATTGAGAGGTATTATGCACTAATAATGGATATCGTGGCTTTGATCATTATTGAGGGAGTATAAAAAGGGCCTTATACCCAAAATGAAAGTCTCAATTGACCACAAGACCCACTACAAGGAGTATTTGGCCTTTGAACAACATATGGGTTCTTTAGGAGGTTTAGTGCACCAAGGATGTGTCTTTGAGCTTTGATAATGGTTGGAGGAAGAAGTTAAAGGTATTGGACTCCAAATTATTCTTTTTGGTTCAAAGGACATGAATAAGGCCTTAAACCACCACAAAGGGCCTCTAAATGGATTTTTTGTTCTTTGAGTAGGATATGGTCGCTATCATGAGGTTGTGTGCAATAAAAATGGATTTTAGGTCCTTGTCCATGGTTAGGGGAGGAAAATAAGGGTCGCAGGCTCTAAATAAAATTCCAAAGGCTCATGGGATATAAATGAGGCCTTAGACCACTACACAAGTCCTCTAGAGAGGATATTTTGCCTCCAAGTGGATATGGATGCAATAAGAATGGGTCTCGAGTACTTTACCATTTTAAGAGAGGAAATCAAGAGTCTTATGCTCTAATTGAAACTTTTAGGAGTTATGAGACAAGCGTCAAACCCCCACATAAATCCTTTATATAAGATGTAGATATAAACACCATTAAATTTTCTTACCTAACAAAACTATATAAAAACTATTCATATAATTTAACAAAACTATATAAAAACTATTCATATAATTTAACAAAACTATATAAAAACTACTTAATATGATTTTTATAATGTCA
Source organism: Picea engelmannii (assembly GCA_009831015.1). Classification (NCBI taxonomy): domain Eukaryota; kingdom Viridiplantae; phylum Streptophyta; class Pinopsida; order Pinales; family Pinaceae; genus Picea; species Picea engelmannii. The sequence continues at coordinate 28,831 of ML808919.1, read as the reverse complement.
AGCTTTAAATTCCATGTTAGTTTAACATGGGAGCTTCTCCTCTTGGTAAATTATGAACCTCTTCTCTGTATATTTTGACTTATTTTTTGGTTCATTTATCCACTTATTTTCCCTAAAGAATATTTTTGTCATCAAATACTATACCATAGCAACTAGTGGTGGTCGACAAGTTTCAACGACTTTTTATTTCAATTTGAGTAGGATTCCAATGTATCTTAATGGGAGATGCACATTGCTATGTGATATGATTGGATTGGATTGGATTGTACTCATACAATTCAACCCACTCCTCCTTGTACAGTGCATTCTTTTATCCACTTGCCCCAAATATAATTGAAAGGCCATTCACTTATTCATAGTGTCCAACATCATCACCGACATCATACTTTGGGGGCACTTGAAGAGTCAAGTGCAACCATTGAAACAATAAACACAACCATATACATGGCTTCTCATGGTATTTTTTGTATGGGCGATTGGAAATGTTGAAGTAATTTAAGGAAGGTTTACAAACTAATTAAAATTATTTTATTTAATAATTGGTTCATCATCTTGATGATGACCTTATATCATGATTTTCTAATTGGAAATATGCTTATATGTTTTGAAAAGAGAGGGAGTAAATCCTCATATATTCAAGGACATGAAACATATATAAATTGTTAGAAAGTATAATTGATATAGATATATGAAGAAAAAAACCTAAGAGTAAGTGTTTGTAGTAAAGAATGAAGGATACAAGGAATGTTTACCATATCATTTCTTTTAATAATATATAACATCATGGTATGACATCACGACGACCACTTTGATGTCATATCCTTATCAGAATCATATATGTTAGTTTCATGAAGTCACTTCATTCCCCCTAAAGGGGCATCAGATACAATTGTCATATTTGAGAAGGAAAACACAATATCAATGGCCTCTACTCCATCCTTCGAGGGAGGAAAAGGTTCCCCAATCAACTCTTCTAGGACGACTATATCAAATTTTGTTTAAGTCAATGGTTGTTGATTTTCCTTAGTAAGAGAAACCTCATCATCTGACATTGGTTTCTTAGGAAAATTCTGATTTTTTAATTTGGATTTGGTCCCTTTTTCCATTGAAGGATGAGCTCGTGCATGGGGATAAATATCGTGTATATGTATTGTAAGTTGATGAATTCAACACTGGAATGTTGTTTTCTCATAATTCAATACCTGAATCCACCTAAAAATTTCATTTGAGGGTCATTTTATCTGGAAGACTCTTACTCAGGTCTATTTAAACATAGATGTAGGTGTATGTACACAATCTTGTTATAAATATCCAAAATTGCTTTTATGTAACTGCCCAAAGTATTCTCAATATCCTAAAAAATTGATATATACCAAGAATGAAATGGAAAATTTGGGAGGTGTACCCAAAGTGTCATTCTAGTAATTGACATAGAGTTAGAATCAAAATTTGGAAATCAAGGATATATAAAAATCCCCACTCTTCCCCAAAACCAAGGACCCTCCTCTAAAACTTGCTTATAAGTAGCATGATCGAAAATATGAATTAAAAAAACACCTTTGGAGCAGAGAGGAATCTCATAATTCTTTTTCCATGTTGAGTGGATCCATTGGTACAACGTCTATGAAGGAGGCCAATAACCATTAAACCATTAAATCTACAAATGACAAGTTTTTTGGAGATGAGTGATCTCCGACTATGTGATCTCCATCGATGGCACAACTTTATCTTTTCCATGATATATGTATAGGAAAAGGAGGGATTGAATCATATTTTTGTAGTTGAAGACTTTTTTTAACCAAATCCTTAAAGGACATGTGTTTGGAAGTTGAAATCACCTCATGTTATAACATTATTTGGTTACCAGTGACATGGATTCCTTGTTTCCCAAGATATTATCCATTGAATATCTTTGATCCATATGAAACATATGTTAAATTGTTTTTTTGCCTCATGCCCACATTCTTCCTTTGATAAATGCACTGGTACCCATGTGTTTCTTTAAGAAAGGCATGGTGTCTTCCAAAAATGGTAAAAATTAAAAAATGAACATTAATTATGCACTCCTAAGCGGGGTTTACGAGATTAGTGCAATTGTATAACCCTAATTATTATTGCCAAAAAACTTAACCAACTTGTGATAGTATAAATTGGGTTCAAATGTTGGAGAAAGGGAAACAACCATTGTAGTACCCTTATGCTGGAACATTATCTTGAGAATTTAGCCTTGGATTTTGATGACTAGTTCCTTTTGTAGAAACCCTTGTTTTGGGGATTGACTCTCTTTCTTAGACTCTGGGATCCAAATCCTTGTTGATTTTCCAATGCACATATGGCAAGGAGTTTGAAGCAGAGTTGAAGTCTATATGTAGTTCAAGTAGGAGGAAATTGAACTCTACTGACAGAGGTGCCAACAACATATCGTGTATTATTTCATATATTTGTAGTTGTTTTTTCACATTAAATTAATATAGGAAGATCTCTCTTCTTCCCCCCAAAAACTATGCTGCAATTTACTTGAGTATTGATAGCATGATTTCAAGAGGAATTAACCACCTGATGTTAATTAATATTAGTTAGTTACAATTTTTCTTATTTCAACGTCATTGATATTAGATTATTTTAATGGTTTGAGGAAGGTTGTGTATTTATATTGTGCATATTTTTAGAGAATCTTGGAGTATTTAGGACCTTATCCTGACAAAGTGCAAGAGAGTCAATCCTCAAAACAAGGGTTTTTGCATAAGGGATTGGTGATAAAAATCCAAGGACAATGTTTAGATTAATTCTCCAGCATAAGGGTACTAGAATGGCCAATCCCCCTTCTCCAACATTTGAACCCTGTTGATACTATTAAAAGTTGGTTAAGGTAATTGGTAACAAGAATTAGGGTTTTACAGGTGTACATAACCTATAAACCCCACAAAGGGGCCCACAATTAATTCACATTTATTATTTTTTACAATGTTTGGAAGACACCCATGCCTTTCTTAAAGGAAACATGTAGGTACCTACACACTGCCCAAAGGAAGAGCACACATATGAGGAAAAAATAAATTTATCATACGTTTCATTTGGAACAAATATAGGAAATGGATATTATCTTGGCCAACAAGGCATCCATGGTTAGAGGTGACCAAATAAAGCTATAACATGCTAGAACTAACCACCCCTCTATGCAATTGCAACATACAAATGAGGATTGAATCTTTTCCTATGTGGTAGAGGGATACATGATTTTGGTCCTCAAGCTATTTACTCTCATAGATTAGAATCCCTTGTGGTAGCTCCAATACAAAAAAATCGTATCAATTTGTCACACAATTAAGCAAATGTTTAACATATTCATTATCAATTCGAAGATAGATGATGAATGCAACATTTCACTTTTTGTTTTTTATGATTGATGCTACAATTTTTAGAAGTTATATAATAAGTGACCACTAAAATGAACATTGTATTGATATATTAAGTGATCATAGATTTCAACATTATGGTTGAAGTGAGGACACTACTTTAGTTAAATCAATATTGACTTTCCACAACAAACTTCATGATAAGGTTCGACATTTTTTAAGAACATTCTAGATTGTATGATTTATGGAAGTAAG
>ML808918.1:255441-276254 GCA_009831015.1 Picea engelmannii | reverse complement strand
TAGGGACAATCGACCTACCAACCCTTAGTAATTGTAGCGTAGAAAGTAGAATTGTACATAATGTATATAGTAGGAAGAAAAAGAAAAGAAAGAGTGGAAAAAGAAGAAAAATGAAGGAACAAGTAAAAAAGAAGAAAAAGGAAGAAAAAATGGGAAACAACCAGAGCAAGATGGCTCTAACTACAATATTTACATGCATGTACAGTTATGGTTGTATGCTTGTTTCTAGGAATTGTTTCTACAATATATTCACCAGAAATAATTCCTAGAAACAAACATACAACCATATATATATATATATGTGTGTGTGTGTGTGTGTGTGTGTGTGTGTGTATTGTTTCTAGGAATTCCTAGAAACAAACATACAACCATATATATCTGTGTGTGTGTGTGTGTGTGTGTGTGTGTGTGTGTGTGTGTGTGTATCAGTCGATTGGTTATTTGTTATCTCATTGCATTGAAAAATGATCTTTAAGAGGAATTTTGTTGTCTCTCTTTCATTCATATAGTGGTTTATGGAATTAGTTTCTTTTGAGCCATCTATATGTGTCAAGTTATTCTGAAATATACTTTGAAAGTGTCCCTAAAAATAGAATAGGTAATGAGAATGAAATGATAAGATGTAAAAACCCATCGAAAAATCGTCAGATCATAAATCCAAAGAATCACACTACCTCAAATGAATAAGAATCTGATTGGGACTCAACTTCTGGTGCCATTCTTATTGTTTATTCAAAGCGAATCCAACCCCCTCAACACAACCTTTGTAATAGTTTAGAAGAGCTAAAATTTCCCTCTAGGTTGAGAGCTATTGTGGTAAAGTTGTATGAGAATGTTATTGCCAAGTTTAGGAAAAATCAGGGTTGGTCAGAAGCAATTAATTGCAATACAGGAGTCAAGAAAGGTTGTTGCCTATCCCCTACCCTTTTTGGAATTTACATTGACAAGTTAAAAGATTGTTTGGAAGTTGCAGGTTGTGTTGGAATAACTCTTGCTAGTATAGTAATCATCCTTCTTCTCTATGTCGATGATATTGTTCTTATAGAAAGGAATCCATATGACCTTAGTAAGTAACTTAGAATCCTCGAGGACTTCTTCTCTAGTACAAGTATGACTGTGAACACTAACAAAATGAAGATTATGATCATTAAATCCAACAACATCACCTATGATAAAAATTTATGTGACAACGATATGTTGGAGGAAGTGCCTTCTTACAAGTATCTTGGAATTGATTAATCATTGTTAGGAAATGAAAGACACTTCCACACTAAACCTAGCAAAGGAGAAGAAGAATTTAATCAAGAATGTAAATGACAAAGTAATCACATAGTACATAGAGATTTTACCTTGGAAACCCAAATTGGGAAAACCAACATTCCTTGATCATTTTTCTCTCTTGTTGTCTTATTCAATCTGAATAAAAGGTTACATGTCTAACCTTGGTCCACACCTAATAAACAATCGACATCATACCTTATTTCATGCGCAAGAACATCCCTACAACCAATATGGATTACATCTACATGACCAACAACCTACATCTAAATATTTCTCTAAATATATTCATACATTTATTCATTCATTTATTATCCTTTACGTCCTTACAACATGCCTCTTTATAGGATTTACAACAAGCAAAACCCTAAATAATTGGCACCCAAAAATGGTTATAGATCCATGCATATCATTGGCTACAAATCCCACAAATCTCGGTATTTTGTTACAGTTGACTCCAAGTCGTATTTCCAGTCGACTACCAGTCGACCTTCATTCGGTCTTTAGTCGGTCGCCACATATCCACATGTCGACCTCATGTTGGTTGACCTCTTCGACTTGTTTTCAATGCATTTACCATGTCTAATTTCCTTGACCTTTAGCTTTGACTTTACCCGATCGATTCACCTCAACCTTTGACTTGTTGTCAATCCACCTTGACTTCGACTGTCAGTGGATTCACCTCGACTAGACTTTCACTACAAATAATATAACAACCCAAAATTCTCCTACTTGTTGTTTTCTTTGCTGAACCCAAGAGATTCTTGAACTTTCATTCACAGAACCATGGAAACAATTCCCATTGCCTCTCTACACCAAGAGAACTTCACAACACTCACAGACTTGGTCAACGAGTCTGTTATGTTTTCCAACATGTCTACTTTCTCTAGTAGCACCTTGTTACTTTCCACCATGTCTCTTATGAAAGGGTATTGTACATCAATGTGCTTAGTCTTTGAATGATAAGAAGGGTTCTTTGCCAGAAATATTGTGCTTTAACTGTCACAACTTACCTTTATAGCTCTCTTCTCAAACCTGATTCCTGAACACAACCATACCACTTCTTTTCTTCCATGAGTGGCAACTATGTATTCATCTTTTGTTGTTGACAAGGCTACGACCTCCTATCACTTACTCATCCAATTTATTTTTCCATCGAACATCTTGAAGACATATTCGTTGGTCGACCTCAGTCCATCCATATCCCCAGCCTAGATGACATCGACAAATCCATGTACATTTAATTTACCACTGTCACCTACAGGTCTTCCTTGGTAGCATATATCATAGTCCTTCATGCCACACAAATACTTGAATACTCTCTTGACAGAAGTCAAATGCTCCTTTCTAGGTGACGACGTGTACCTGCTCAACACTCACATGGGCAATGTCTGGTCGAGTGCAGACCATCACATACATTATACTACCAACAACACTTTCATATGAACACATGCAATGTCCTTTATTTCATCCTGTGTCTTTGGACATTGTTCAACAACAAGCCTTGCTCCCACAGGAATTGGCACCTTCACTGGTTTGTAATCCTGCATATTGAACCATTTTAGAACCATTTCAATATACTTTGTCTGATTGAACCAAAGCTTTCTAGTGGCTTAATCTCTTTTAATCTCCATTCCTAGAATGAAGTTAGTTGCACCGATATCCTTCATGTCGAATTTGGAGGATAGATGCTTCTTCACCTCCTTTATTGCGTCCATGTTGTTTCTAATCAACAATATGTCATCGACATACAAAGCTACACATATGAAACAACCACATTCTTCCTTAGAATATATGTAGTGATCAAATTTTCTTCTCACAAATACTAAACTAAGGATGTATGTGTCGAACTTCTGGTGCCACATCCTTGGAAATTTCTTTAAACCATAGAGGGATCTTTTCAGTTTGCACACCAACTCTTGCTTTCCCTTTACTACAAATCCTTCAGGTTATTTCTGTTGGAGATACTTCACACACACCTAGTATTTATTTTTCCTAAGGTTTTCCCTATGTTTATTAGTCATTATCCAGTCTCCTATAGTTTAGGGAGAATATTCCTCTAGGAGAATATTCTCTCCAGTTCACACTTTAGTTTGATTAGTTGAGTAGAGTCTAGATGCCACATTGGGATTATCACCATGCAACATTGGGATCATCACCAACTAATGCACATTGTCCTCGGGATCATCACTAGACTAGTGTAGTACGCATGATTCCATGATCTCCTCTGCACTTCACTCTATTTTAGTCAGTTAACTGAATATTGAGAGACTAGTTAACTCAGACTAGGTGGCAGTTCACTCCCATAACTTCCTAAGAGACTAGATTAAGTGGAAGTTTACTCCCGCAACTATTGGTGTGTGTACAGATCACTCTAGACGACCACTATGGTACATTTTATTCTCCTCTAGTGCACATTAGTTGAGTTATACATAGTATATCATGTCTAAATTATCATTCGTTCATTTGGTTAATGAGAATTCGTACATTCTTTCTCTCCTTATTCTCTTTTCTCATATTTTCTCTGTAAATTGTGTATGTCATTTGCTATATAGATACATTATATGCAGGTTCAACACATTTACATGGTATCATATCTGACATATTGCTAGGGAAAAGACACACCAAATTACTTTTGCAGGTACCGAAGATTGAAGACAGAGGAAAAATGGAATTTCCAAAAGAATTCATTCTTACACCGTTCAATTTCTTTGCACTGAAGGAGAAGATGATAATGAATCTTCGAGGTAGAGGATTATATAGGTTAACCATGAACATAAAATCCAAACCAACATCAGCCATAGAAAAATCCAAGTATCTAAATCGAATGGATGAAGCATTTGGAACTATTTGCAGTCTCATTTCTCTTGAACTCCTCTTTCACATATCCTCATGTAAAAATCCCAATGAAGCCTGGACCAACATGGATGTGATTTTTGGAAAATGAGATGAGATGAAGGGACACATGCTCGAGGTGGAATTGCTCACTTTGGATCCAAAAACCTTCGACAATCTCTAATATTTCTTTACCAAATATAAGGATTTGTTGTCGAAACTCAAGGCTTGTGAGGTTGATAAATCTAAGGAGGAGAAACAAATGGTTCTTACCATTCTCTCCAAACTTGGTCTGTAATACTCAGTGTTTGTATCTACATTTCATTTAGTTAGCCTCACCTCTGGAGCCACCTGGATGATTCCCTCTCTTGAGGCCTTTATCGAGTCTCTGACATGAGAGAAGAACACGCTCATCAATATGGGAAAAATAAAAGGCCCAAAGGCGCATGCACTTACTGTGAAAGATGGTAGTGGTCATCAATATCAGGAATCTAAAGACAAAGACAAAATGAAATCACATGAAAATCCAATGAAGGAAGGGTACTCAAAACCCTTCAACGAAGCCTTGGGATCCAATGGTGGAAAGGGAAGAAAAGGGGAGAAATGCACTTATTGTCATAAAGGATTCCATCCATAATCTACATGTATGTAGAAATAGATAGATGAAATGGCCCAAATACTTCAAAAAAACAACCTTGGAGATCGCATCCCCAAGGGCGCCAAGAAGAAGAAGCCAAAAGATCATAATCTCAAGAAAGGCAATTCTAGCCATGCTTTGATTACCATCAACTCCTCTCCCAATGCTTGGATCGTAGATTCAAAGGAATCACACCACATGACAGCCACAAAATAAGTCTATTCTTGATTGGATGCATGCAAAGGTCCTCCTATTCTGATGGGGGACAACTCTTCAGTTGAGGTCACTGACAAAGGAATAATTAAACTCACAAACGAAAGCTTTGAGAATGTGCCACATGTTCCCAAAAATTCCATCAATATTCTCTCCATGTATCATATGAAAAACTTTGGCACCGGAAAGAGAATCATATTCACACTTGATGTAGTGGATATCTATGACATGAAAACCAGTTCCAGGGTTGCTACCGGTGAGGTAAATCATCAATCTAGACTCTACACATTTTCTGAATTTATTAAACCAAATTTTGAATTACTGCTTATCCATGCTGATGAAAGCAGTAGGATATGGCATGAAAGGTTCAGGCATTTAAATTTTAGATATATGCAATAGCTTAGCAAGCAGGGAATGGTTGATGGTCTACCCGACATCCACTTCTCCAAAGGAATTTGTGAGGGATGTGTTCTTGGAAACCACCCTCAAGATAAATTTGATAAAGGAAAGACTCATAAGACTTCCTTTCCTTTAGATCTGACCCATAGTGGCCTCATGGGCCCTTTTCCACATCCATAAATTAGTAAAGCAAGGTGTGTGCTCATTTTTGTTGATGATTTCTCACGCTTCACATGGATTTTCTTTCTTGGGAAAAAATCAGAGGTCTTTCAACACCTCAAATATTTCAAAGCCTGTGTTGAGACATAGTAAGGAAAGAAAATAAAAGTAATCTAAATAGATAACGGGGGAGAGTATGTCAACCATGAGATATAGAATATTTTCATGATGTTGGGATTCAGTTGCAACACACAGTTCCTTATACTCCATTGCAAAACGAAGTTTTTGAGCGGAAAAATAGATCTCTAAAAGAGATGGCATATTGCATGCTACATGAAAAGTAACTTTCATAGATATTATGGGTTTAAGCACTTAATATAAGACTCCCTACGAGGCTTGGAGAGGCCTCAAACCGAAAGTGACCCACTTCTATATTTTCAGTTCACGTGCATGGGCCATGATTCCCTCTGAGAAGAGGAAGACACTTGATCCACATAGCACATAGTGTATCTTTGTTGGATACCCAAATTGTGTGAAAGGATACAAACTCATTGATATTTCCTTGGATCAGCTCATCATTAAGCATAGTGTCCAATTCGAGGAAAGTGTCTCCCATGTACCTATGCAGCCGCATGCAAACACTTTTGTTCTTCTACCTGTCAGAGATGATGAGCATGCACATGCCGACACTTCCTCAAATGAAAGTTCTGATTCATAGGATTCAAATGATCCAAAAACATAGTCAGTACAGTCAGATGCATATTCAGTGCATGCAGATGTAGATGCAGAGCCAGAGTAGAGGCCCAAGTGGGCAAAGACTACTCTTTAGGATGCACGAGATATTGTTGGGGATCCAAATGATACTAGGAGAACTCAATCTTATTTCGAGGAGCCTCCTTTTGCATTCACTGCCACTGAACCGATTCCACCTAGGAATCTTTTCTTGGTTCAGTAGTCAGATCCACAGTCCTATGGTGAGGTTGTTGGAAATCCCTTTTGGGAATCCTCCATGCAAGAGGATTACAACTCCCTCCTCGAGAACCAAACTTGGGAACTGGTTCCCATTCCTTTGGGAAGGAAACTTTTCAGGTGCAAATGGGTCTATAGGACCAATAGTGCAGTGGATGGACAGGTTAACAGATATAAAACTAGGCTAGTTGCCAAAGGCTTTCAACACGTGCATGGCATTGACTATGGTGAGACCTTCACTCCAGTAGTGAAGATGAATTCTATACGTTTGACACTTTCCATTGTGGCAGCCAAGGGATGGGAAGTCCATTAAATGGATGTGAAGAATGAATTTATTCATGGTGATCTCTTTGAGGAGATCTATATGGAGTATCCCCAGGGATTTATGTAGGATTAATATTTGGTCTATCGACTAAAGAAGTATCTTTATGGCCTCAAGCATGCTCCGAGGGTATGGTATGCCAAGATGGACTCTGACTTGCTGTCACAGAAATTTGTACGTTGTAAGTTAGACATGAATGTTTACATGCTCAGGACGACTAATTGACTTCTACTCCTAGTTCTCTATGTTGATGATTTGTTGATCATTGGTTGCTCAACTTCAACGATTGTTGCAATCAAGAGGATTCTACATGAAAGGTTCTTGATGATAGACATGGTTTCACTACATTTCTTCATTGGAATCGATATCAGTCAGGATGCATCAAGAATCATATTGTCTCAGGACAAGTATGCACGAGATCTCCTTGAGAGATTTCACATGACAGACTCCAAGTCTTCCCCGACTCCTTTCCTATCAGGAGTTAGACTTGAGGATGGCGGGGACACTCCATTGGTTGAAAACAAATTGTATAAACAACTATTGGGGAGCTTGTTGTATATCACACACTTCATACCAGACCTCTCCTATGCAGTTGGAGCAGTCTCCAGGTTCATGTAGGAGCCGCATGAGCTGCATTGGAATGCTGTAAAGTGTATCCTTCGATACATAGAGGGCACCATCACCTTTGGGATTCACTATGAAAAAGACTCTACATTGGACCTCATTGGTTTCACTGATTCTGATAGGGATAGCGATAACATTGATCGCAAGTCCACATCTAGTTACTCACTCAGTCTCAGTTCCATGCCTATCTGTTGGTTGAGCGAGAAGCAGCTGCTATTATTCTATCTTCAGTTGAGGTAGAGTACAGAGGGGTAGTTAACATAACCATTTAGGATATGTGGCTACAACATTTTCTCACTGAGTTGGGAATTCAGTTTCATCGACCGATTTTCATCTGGTGTGACAACCAGAGCACTCTGAAGTTCTGTAGAGATCCAGTTTAGAGGGAGAGAATGAAGCACATTGAGATCCACATGCACTACATCCAGGACTTAGTACATGAGGGGATCATCGACCTACAGTTTTGTGATTCAACATAACAAACTGCACACATCTTCACCAAGACTTTCACTGAGTAGAAGTTCCATTCTCTGCGTTGTCGTCTTGGAGTGAAGGACACAATTTCCTAGCAACTGTCAGTTCTTCTTTTTACATAAATTGTACTTTGAGGGGGGGGGGGTTTCCCATGAGGTTTTCCCTCTGTCCTCGTTTATTTTAGTGTATCTTTTGTATTTGGGTACCTAACATGGCCTCGTTGCTGGGATCCATTATTTATTTTCACCATAGTGGTGTTCACGGGGGGTGTTGGAGATACTTCACACATACCTAGGATTTTTTTCCCTAAGGTTTTCCCTATGTTTATTAGTCATTATCCATCCTCCTATAGTTTATGGAGGATATTCCTCTAGAAGAATATTCTCTTTAGTTCACACTTTAGTTTGATTAGTTGAGTGGATTCTAGATGCCACATTGTGATTATCACCATGCAACATTGGGATCATCACCAACTAATGCGCATTGTCCTTGGGATCATCACAAAACTAGCACATTACTCATGATTCCCTGATCTCCTCCTCACTTCACTCTGTTTCAGTTAGTTAACTGTAGAATGAGAGACTATTTATCTCAGACTAGGTGGCAATTCACTCCTATAACTTCCCGAGAGACTAGACCAGGTGGTAGTTTGCTCTCGTAATTGTTGGTGTGTGTCCAAATCACTCTAGACCACCACTATGGCGCATTGGCTTCTCCTCCAGTGTGCATTAGTTGATTTATACAGAGTATATAATGTGTAAATTATCATTCATTCATTTGGTTAATGATAATTCTTCCATTCTTTATCTCCTGCTTCTCTTTTCTCATATTTTCTCTGTAAATTATGTATGCCATTTTCTAGCTAGATCTATTTTGTGTAGGTTCAACACATTTATAGTTTCATGTATATTATTTTTTCTCCTAGGTCCCCATGTAGGAACGATGTCTTCACATCCATATGTTCTCTTTCTAGATTGAATTTTGCAACCAAAGACATTAGTAATCTAATGGAAGTTAGTTTTTCAATAGGGGAAAAAACTCATCGAAGTCGACTCCCTTGACTTGGGAATAACCTTTCGCTGTCAATAGAGATTTGAACTTATCGACTTGTCATGAGACATTCATCTTCTTCTTGAATACCCATTTGCTATAGATGGGCTTTCTTCCACTAGATAACTTGACTAAATCCCATGTCTCATTCTTTTGCAAGGATTCCATCTCTTCGACCATGGCATCCTTCTATATTTTACCCTCTTCCAAGTTGATTGCCTCACTCACCGACTTGGACTCTTCGTTGATGGTAGTTAGCACGAATGCAGAATGGAATTTGGGCAAAATATATGTTTCAACTAGTTTTCTTATTCTTTCTGACCTCCTTACCACCATAGTATATTGTTCCACCTCTTCCTCAAATTCAATCAACTCATATGAATCATCTTCTTCGTTCCTCAGTTCAAAAATGCACCGTCTTAGGATTAATATTGGTCTAAACAACTTCTTCAGGCATGGACTTACCTCCAACTTATTTGAAGACCACATCTCGACTGTACACTATTCTCCTTGATGCAGGATCCCAAAGCTTATATCATTTCATTCCTTTTTTATATCCAATGAAAATACATTTGACTTCCTTCTTCTCCAGCTTGCTCCTCTTTTCCTTGGGAACATGCACAAATGGATCACAACCAAATACTTTGATATATGAAAACAAAGGTTTATTACCCAACCTTACCTCATGTGGAGTCGTGTCGACTAGTGTCGATGAAGGAGAAATATTCACTAGATATCTTGCAGTGTCGACTGCCTCCGCCCATAATTCTTGTGTGAGCCCAACACCACCGAGCATGCTCCTTATCTTATCCATCAACATTCTGTTCATTGTCTTAGCAACTCCATTTTTCTATGGGGTATATGGTGTGGTATTTTCGCGTGCTATTCCTCACTACTTACAAAACTGATCAAATTCTTTTCCATAGAATTCACCACCATTTTCAGTTCTCAATACCTTAATTTTCTTATCTATCTAGTTTTCTACAAGAGCTTTAAAATATTTAAATTTCTCGAAAACATCTGATTTCTTACTTGGGAAATACATCCATGTCTTCTTGGAAAAATCATCTATGAAGGAGACATAGTATAAGGATCCACCAAGTGTTACAAGGAAAATCACTCTATGGCATGGAGTAAATGACAACAAACAAAAATGACTGCAGAAATCAACTTTAATATCAAGTATGCTATATAAAAAATCATGCTAACAAGACAAGATAAAGAGCCTACCTCGTCCAGACGTTCGATGAATTCCACCATTGAGCACTTGACTCAAATATATATACCTGCAACTTGTCCTCAACAACCAAGATACACAAACATATAGTGATAATATATAAACTTAACACATATAATAGCATAATCCATCAATATTCATAACAAATATGCCCATGGAATAATAATTCAAATATTTGCAAGACATTAATTGGACGAGAAAAGAGTATTTCTATTAAAATATCAACAACATAAGTGTATGAATAGAAATTTTTTGTGTCAGCACGTCTCAAAACCGAGAAACAAAGTCCCCTCCAGTTGGGCCTCCACCAATTCAATCCTCCACCAAAGGCAAGCTCATATAAGAGAGACAATGAGGTTCTCCATCAAATAGGGAAGAGCTTGGGGGCTAGACAATGTGTTCAGACTTAAAAAGAAAAAGGGATGCATACTTAATATAAAGTGAATAATTTCTCCATAGTAACATTGCTCTCAAAGTTAAATTCTTCTCCGCTTTTCCACAACTTGGATATGGCCCATTTATAGCCTTAAGATGGAATTGAAGCGCAGAGTCGGAACGTTTCCAGTATATCGAAGGTCAAGGATCATGGATCTTGTGACGTGACATGGAAACCCGACACCATTTTTTTAATTTTGGGCACAAAAATCGATGTACGTGGGCTATATTGATTCAACTTGTGTATACGCATGTTGTATAGCTATTAGGGAGCGTATATGTGGAAAAATATTATTTTTAGCTCTGGGAATTACAAAAAGGGACTTCAAGTCTGCACAGGGAAATGGAAAATTCCTTCTGAGTAAGTTGCGTGGAGTGAGGAAAATATTGCTATAACATGTTCCCCCTAACGTGTGAGGTCAGAGGAGTATTTGCGATGGCCGAAATACATTATAATTCCCATAAGTGGAGTAATGGAGACCCGATTGGATGAACTAGTTTCTCATAAGAATATTACAATCCATAATGACTTTGTGCACATGGCTGCCAATTTGAATTACAGTGCAGATCCATGTGGAAATCATGGCCATGAATAGGTAATACAAAGGTAGATACATGCCATAGGCTATCATTTTAACGAACAAGGCCTAGTGAAAATCAGTCCTAAAATCAATCTGAAGATATCTGCATATAATGAAGTACAATCTAATCTCCTATGATCATTGAATTCATATAGGTACTAGTCTATTGAATGATAACAACAACTCAGGAAAGATGTGACTATGAACTTATGTATTCAAGTCTTCTACACGATCTGACAAATGTGTAAGTATACATCATGTGAATAAAGGAGTTGAAGTTGAACATAATGAGACTTCATTTGATTACCGATCATTAAGGTATACCGTTAACAAACGTGAGACAACCTACCGATGGTGAAAGTAGGTATCAAGGCATCGAGTACATTCTTACAACTATGAATAAAGGAGTTGAGGTTGAACACTTGAAGAATCCATCGATCATGAAACATTGATGTATTCTCAACTGTCGATGGCGAGAGAACCTGCCACTGATGACTGCAAACCTCTAGGTACTCATAGGACTCTAGGCCTTGTTTCCAAAATAGATGAGCTGAAGTCGATGGAAGGAGACCCTCTGAAAGGAGAGAATTAAGGCATCTATCATCAGTCAATATGAGGTACAAAGTAGTATCTTGATGATTTGGAGGAACTCAGATGAAGAAAATGTTCACGAACCAATGACCCTGTGCGTCTTTCACATGCACCAGATGCAAACATTGCACGAAAAGACCCTCTGAATAGAAGCCAATAAGGAAAACTTCCAACAAAGGCAAGGAAACCACTAATAAGGATATTAACATCCAAGATACTGCATGAATCTTAATGTGTGAATAGATTTCTTGCCATTGAACACAAGGGAAACCCCCCAGTCAGTGACTAATAAGGAGATTTCAACTGTTGGGTTCAAGGTTATCTACCCATAATGAAAGTAGGATTGAGGTGCATGGTAGGAATACAACTTCATGTAACTTTGAGACACACTAAGGGTATGGACGACATGCAAAGTCAAGAATTCTGAGAATGGATGACACATAATCATAAACATCCTTTGAACAAGAGCATGAGACATATGGAAGACTCTGGCATTATAGATTCAATGATGAAACTTTGTGATGCAGGAGGCACCAATCAAACTCTCCATAACATCTAGAAGAGTAACCAGTCGGAGGATTAAAATCTAAGTAACGAGCTTAGCTTCCTAAGTTCATGCTAAACCTAAACTTTGGATGACAAGTGGACTCAAAAGTTTGTGCTCTGTTCAAAGGTGACATGAATGCTACCAACATGAGATAATATTCTTTTCCTACCCATATTTTTTTTGTTTTTTCATAGATAAATGAATGCTATGATACAGAGGATTAAATGAGTGTCACGAGTAAGAAATTAGTTCCAACAGTGGAACATACCTATGCTCAATCCAAGGGGGTGCATGCAGGATATGGACACTCGGGGGAATGTTTCTTCATAGGGTAAAGGGTATCAAGTTGCAAAGGATATAAACAAGTCTCTTCTTGGATGATGATGGAAATTGTTGGGGTAATAGGCTTATAATGCGAAAGAGGGAACTGACAATAGGTTCAATACTGCAAGCAAGATAATGAGATGCAATTACAACTTAACTCCAAAGAATGTCCTTTTTCATAAATTTAGTCTACTTGGTCTGAAAAAAGGGTTAAGCCTACACCAAATAGACATCCTTTCAAATCCAATTTAGGAGTGTGAAAGAGACAAGTTCACTCAACAATATTTTTGCTTTTTGAGAGAGTCAGAAAAGAGCTTAAACAAGAATGGTGGGAGTCCCAGAGGTATAGGTCAACATGTTCATGAGTACGAATATGAGGCTCAAATGAAAAGTCATATTGGATTTACAAGGGACTCTCGATCTTTACGAAATAATATCTGCATGGGCACCAAATGGCATAGAGGTTCTAACTAGGGTACCCATGTTTGGTAAGTCTCTACCATTCAATAACGACACTTCTAGTATTAGAAATAAGGTTTTGTGTCGCTAACAAATGGGTTCATACCCAAGGCATATGAATTGCAGCTATAGGATAAGTGTGCAAAGCAAAGTGATGACCTATCCTATATGTTGGTCAATGAAAATACCTGCCAAATCACAAACGTGCGATATGACGCTAGAAACCGCAAGAATCCCTGGATAAAACCACCAAAACCAACTCCATCCACTGCACTATTAGTCCACTAGGCCAAAATATTAGCAAAAACTATGTAAAGTGGGTAATTTTTTTCTATAAATAGTAAAAATAACCAATTTTACTATACCATCTCACATTTTCACCCAAATAGTGCATTTTGGACCAAAATTGCCTACGACCTTCAAGTGCCAATTGTGGGAGCTACGGGCGACAGAATTAACAACCGTCTAGATCAAGTAAGTATTCTTTCCCTCCTCTTCATTTTTAGTGGATTAGAATTTGAAATTAGGTCTTACTTTTTGAGTATTTCAATGTGCAAATTAGGAATTAGGGTATACATGGGTTGTAGTTCATCGGGTCACATATACACAACCCTATACACAACTTTAAACAAAACATACCACGTATATGCAATCTTATACGTGACTGTGTAAACTGTAGCTCACGTATAAGTCCGTAAGTTGGTTTTTAAAAGGAATTTGACTCAAAAATTGGATTTTCTTTGCAAGATGGTGTTGGAATGGAGATAAAGAGAGCACGAGGAAGTTTATGTTGTAGTGGAAAGAGATCCAGAGGCCCAATTAGCATTAAAAAGATGCTGTATTTATAAGTTTTGGGCTCTCAAAGGGATGAGGGCTCAATTGAGGCTACTCCAAATGCTGGTGAACTTTTGGGATCCAGATACAGAAGCCTTCAACCTCGATGGGAAATCATTGAGAATTGAAGTCGAGGATATATACTTTCTTACAGGGTTGTCGCGTCGGGGTGAGGTGGTGAAACTCAAAGCAGGGGAGCTGGGATTGGCATGAACATAGAGGACTACATCGCCACTCACTGTGTTGCATGCATAGAAAAGGTAGGGATCCAACTCCCTATTTGGGTGATCAACAACCCGAGTTTAAATATCGTCGTTCTCGTGCTGACATAGATCACGGGGTCGACCTCGTTGCATCAGGCATCAAGGTCACTGATGATATACTCCATGGAGTGCTTATGACCCACAATATATGATTGGTGCACCTCACTACTGTCTACCATGAAGAGCAAGTTAACAGACTGCAAATAGGGTAGGAAGAGGAACTTCAGGTTCACATCTATCTTGTGTAGTTTTTTCTTCGAGTAGGTTCTAGGATTGAGCCTTGGATTCGAGATCCTTCTGCATAGACTGCTCGATCTATCCATGTCACAGTGGACTGAGGTGATGAGGCGGTTAGGAGGTGATAGGGTACCGATCCCCTACAACGATGATTTCTTCTTTTGGTGGCGTCGATAGGTGATAGCCCTAGAGGAATACCCTTATGCAGGGATTGACTTCAGAGGAGACGGGAAAACATGCCATTGTTGGACATATTGTCATTGATATGTTTTCATTGATGTTAACAGTTGAATTCATTGTTATGTGATGATGAGTTTTATGATGAATTGTCATTGATGAAAAACAAGGTGCAAAAGAACATTAATCAAACCTCAGAAGGAAAAGCGCATTGCATAAACACTATCGGGATTGAAATCCCCATAGTAAAACTCCAAAAGAATCACGGAGGAATTATGTCTACTGATGTAGTTTTCAGAACAAACCAGGACCATCATATTGAGGGGAAGTCAGGGAAGAACTAAATCTCAACCAACATATCTTAAGCAGGAGCTTCAAAAGGTTTCCCAGTCATTAAGATCAAGGAGGGACTTCAGATGAATTCTCGACCATCCGATCGAGTAAAGTGGAAGGATAGTATAAGCAAGGCCAAAGGCTCGAGATCCTGAATAGTTGAAGTCCTAAAGGACAAAATGAATATGGATAATTGATATAGAACTGATCACAGTCGTTGGATGAATCCAAGTGGAAGGATGGTGTAATCACTTCCATGTTGACCACTTCAACGCTGACCAACTCCTGTGAAAATTAGAGCAACAATTACTTGGACCTCCAAAGCCCCGAAATCACGAAGTCATGAAATTTCATCAACCGTTAGATCAGAGGCAGAGCAGGGAAATCTTGTCAACTGTTGATCTATTCAAAGCGCGCCAAGGATGAAACTGGTCAACTCTGATGCTAACCACTCTGGATAAAAAGAGACTATAATGGGTAAGTGTACCTGAAGGCCGAAGCCTCGAAGTAACGACAAGCATTGATCTAGAGTGAAATATGATAGCCATCAGATCAAAGTTGTGTACCAGTAGTCAACTCTGGTGCTGACTACTATAGAGAAATTAATCAAAGAATAGATAAATAAGCTATAAGAGCCATCGATCTAACAAATTAATAGGCCGTGATCGTCGAAGGATGAATTCAAAAGAAAGCTACAACAGTCGTTAGATCTGGGAGTTGTAGAGGAAGATCGTCAGATCAACATCCGATTAAGTCTTGATCGTCGGATATCAGTAAGGGTAGATCAACTATGGGGAGCCATTTTGGGATCAAAGGGTTGATTTAACGATCGCACAAGTTTTGGTTCTGCAATCCACACAGACCATCAATCATCACCTACAAATAGATCAACGGTTAGCATTGATCCCACTATCAATGAGCAGTTTCCATTGCATAATTCGGGAAAGGGTTTAAACATTGTGCTATTCAAGACTCCATAATCCTTCTTAGCCATCTATCATCACTATTGATTTAATCACAAGAGTTAGATCCAGAAGGAGGACATGTGAGACATTAGGAGATCCATGTTAGCAAGGACACGTGGCACAATCATATGGTGACAAGTGTCAAGGTCCAGTTGGCACTTTAGGTATACATAAGTCATGAATATAGGAGACACATGGAAACCACTCAACCAGTGACACAATAAAAATGACATCAGCAAGCTACATCACTCCAGGAGTATGTCCTTCGGGGATATCCAATTTCTCCTACCAACAACTACCCGAAGTGTCGAAGGCCAGAGTTAATGTTGTCCGTTGATCTAAGATCCTTTGGGTTCTCACATGACCGTTAGATCAAGCATAGTGGAAGGCTAGAGTAAGCATGAGATGCTAATCGATAACAAGTAGTCATCGTAGTATTATGACTTATTCGGTAGGTAAACACTCCTAAGGGATTGAATTACCTTAGATTTCTAGTAACCCAGAGTCCAGGAGTGCTGACACTTCAAAGTAATATATGAACGTCCATCGAGAAGGAAGATTCACAACCGAGATCCTAAAAACACACAATGAGAAGGCCATTAACAACACGTCTTATTGAGGTTTCACAGAACGTCCACTCAACCATATATTAAGATAGAATCGTTAGATCTATGAGTAAATAGATAATACTTACTTTGGTGAAATTTTCTCTGGAGGAGTTGGAAAGATGCGGAAGTCAGAGTCCCGAAGCTCTAAATTCTTGAAGTAAACGAGAATCATCCAGTCAACTGAAGATTAAGTCATGGCCATCGATTTGTTTGAAACCTATGGGCAAGCCAGGATCGTCCATCTAACGGAAGAACGATTATCGACCATCCGATCTACTTTGACAAAATGTACTCCAGAAGGTTGAATGATTGCAAAGGATGGAAGTCCTAAAGGATGAATTTACGAAGTAATGACAGTCGTCCATCTCAACATGCAATTAATACATGACCATTGATATCGATAAGTGATTAAGAACTCGTTTGGATTAGCACCTGGTCACCACCTATGGTCGTATGGAATAGAGGTCCCGAAGAGTTTTTGTGCAAAATTTAACACACAGAATGAGAAATTTATCTCAGACAAGAAGGAACATTAAACCAGATAAGATCTTGACTTTGTCCTGATATATCTTAAGTAATTAACTACATACTATACATTAGAGAGATAATAAAAAATGTTAGATTTGATCAACAAACATTGAAGAATGAAATAAAGAGGCATGTGATCGAGTTAAAAGAAATTGATCCATATGGGTGATCGATTTATGAAAAGCACTCTCACTAAATTGAAAAGCCTTCACGATAATGTTTGAATAATAATGGAGAAAAACAAATTTTATTGTTAATATTAATGAAGAGGTGTGATGGTCCAAACAAAGGGACACAATGCTTCATATCTCACACCAGCTAGAAGATTATATAAAAGAGAAAGAATGGTGAGAAGAAAGCATTTCTGTAGTCCGTATCAGAAGATCAAAACAGTATCAGAGTCCAAGAAGAAGAACTGATGATTCTTAGGAAGTGAGGGTGGAAGGGAGGAGCACAAAAGGATTCATATCCTTTACTAAGTAAAGTGTAATTTAAGGGAGTTGGTGTTTCCTAGGGTTGGTTCCCTAAAGACAAGGGAGTTGGTTCTTCCTAGGGTTGGTGCCCTAAAGACAAGGGAGTTGATGCTTCCTTGGGTTGATGCCATGAAGATAAGTGAGTTGGTGCTTCCTAGGGTTGGTTCACTAAAGAAAAGGGAGCTGGTGCTTCCTAGGGTTGGTTTCCTAAAGAAGGGTATTGATGTCTCCTAGAGTTGGTGCTCTAATAGGGATTGGTGTCCTTCATTATTTATTTATAAAACCTTGTAATTTATGTTAATTATATATTTACAATTGATTTTAAATACAAGTCCATTGTTGATCTGTTATGGTAAATAATAAAATATCAAAGTAAATGCTAATTGTTGAAAAAGGTCAATACTGATTCACCCCCCCCACCCCCTCAGTATTTCCAACAACCATTGCCACCAGGTTCCTCCTATGGAGACATAGGTATGAAACAATTTTCAAATATATTTTATTTTTTGTGCTTTTTAAAGAGAATAGAAACACAAATGTTTTTGGATGGTGTCAAGTATTTAACAAAAATATTTGTTTCGTAGATGTGGGTCCATGATGGTCGGATGGATTACCATGACACCGACGAAGGCATGGGGGGGATGAGCCAGCGAGAGGAGACTCAGAGAGAGTGCTTCAAAATGTCTAGGGAAAATTGTCTCATTTGACACACATAATACCCATGGTTCAGGTAAAGGATCTGCCAGTGGCGATGCAACGACAGGTGTGGGTGTGCCATGTGTGTGGGTGCGACTCTTCTGTCATCTCACAAACACCGTAGTATGCTATCATGACACACGTATGGCTCCACAGGCGTTATTGTATCGATCGACTGTATATGTATTTTTAGGGTGTGAGCCCCAATTTTGTACTATAACACCATAATTTTTGGATAAATGAAATATAAAAAACATTGGTCTTTGGCTTTACTTATATTACAATGTGTACATTGGTGAATGTGTTTTCTTTACTTTAATTATGTGACAAATGCCAATCTAAAACATAATTAGCATATGGATCAGATACATAATAGAACTTCTAGGTATGTGATTATAAGTAATAAAATCAAAATGTCGTTCCAAAAGTCATACCCGTAGGAATCATCAAATTAGAGAAGGGTCTCGCATATGATAATTGTCGTTCAACTGACATACTACTAACTGGGAGTCTAGGTGAACTTCTAAAGAACGAATAGCATGTGAAATTGCATCACGTAAAATCCCTATAACAATGCTATATTCAACCACATTATTCATTGATGGATATAGACAAATGCCACATGAAGACACCACTTGACCCTTGGGTGAGTAAACAACCCAAGCGATGGAAGACAGGTTCCACGTATGATGACTGGAACTGTCTACAAATACTAAGTAAACTGAAGACTCCATTGAAATACTCCAACCAAGGGAAAACTTGATAAACAAGCCGATGACAAAAAGGAAAATATATATACACTAGTATACACTAGTATATAAAGAGTTACGCCCAAGGTTGGGGCTCAAGCTTAATATATTTTCAAGTAGAGCCCATTTATGGGCTCATCCAACATATTCCCTTCGTAATATTCTAATTTGTAGGCTCCTTTTTCTAAGACACGTCGCACGATATAAGGACCGTGCCACATGGGGTTGAACTTGCCTACCCCCAGTGGTTCTTTTGATTGGTCATACAAGAGGGCCAAGTCATCCTCAGTGTATAGCCAAGGACAAACATACTTATCATATTGGACCTTGACATGCCATTTATTCGCTTCGATAGTCGTAGAGGAATCTTGACGCTACTCATCTAGGCTCTCTAGGTGTATGAGGCATTCTTCGAGATCGAAAGTGTCAGGTAGGAGCTTAACTACCAGTCTAAGAGAAGGGATTTTTTATTCAATAGGAATGATTGAATCCACACCATGTACTAACTAAAAAGGGGAAAAACTGGTGGAAGTCTTAACCGAGGTTTGGTGTGCCCAAAGTGCAGGGAACAAAATGAGATGCTAGTCAGATTTTCTATGGCTGATAGTTTTTTTCAAAATGGTCTTGAGAGACTTGTTCACGACCTATACTTGTCCATTTTCCCAGGGATAGTAAGAGGAAGAATGACCATGTTTAAACCCCAGTTTTGATGATAATTCTTTCATCACTTCATTCTGAAAGAGATTGCCATGATCAGTGACAATCTCACTTGGGATTTTGAATTGGGCTATAATTTGATTGAACACGAAAAATGCAGTTGTCTTACCATCAGATTTAATTGTAGGCATGGCCTTGACTCACTTAGTAAAGTAGTCTACAAACATGATAATATGGTGATGCCCCCCATTCGAAGTTGGGTTGCAATACACAAAATCCACCCCCCACTTGGTGAAGGGACCAATGGCGATGACCAGGTGAAGAGGGGTTGGATGCGAGTGCATCTTCCGAGCGAACACTTGGCAAGGGTTACACTTCTTGACCGCTTCGACACAATCTTTAAAAATAGACGTCCAAAATTAACCGGCTCAAAAAATATTTTGGGTTGTTGCAAGCCTAGATAGATGACCACCACAAGCCCCACTGTGACAGTCATTAAGAAAGAACTCATACTGCTCATGAGTCAAGAAACGACACAATATATTATCTACACCTCGACAATACTAAGTGTCTCCAATGATAAGGTAGTTCTTAGCTTGATATCGTATGTGTCATCGATCGTCTCTCGAAATATGATGAGAGAACTTCAAGGTTTGAAGATAGATCAAAATGTCTCCATACCAGGGGTCCAAAGACGATACAAGGAAAATGTGTTCATCCGCAAATGAATCAACGTGAATAACATTCTCATCGAACCGAGGGAATTCTGATATTAACTTGACAAAAAATAGTAATTAAATTCTTGGAGTTTGTCGAAGAAAAATCAAGATCAAACTCTTGTTAGATGACAATCCATTTATTATATTTTCCTCCTCTGATACACCTAGTAAGGACATATTTAAATAGATTGACATCATCACTATGGTAGTTTTGCAAAGCAATATTTTGTTGTTACTGAGAGGGGGGTGAATCAGTATCAAGTACAATTTAAAACCTTTTTCAACTTATACTTAAACCATTCAACTATATCCACTGAGAACTGAACTATAGTATAAGAGTTCCACCAATACACCACAATACACCATGCACAATATATGAGAAATAATCAATAGTTATTGTTCAAAGGAAGTAATGACTTCCAAAGGTAGCTACAACTTCC
>ML808918.1:228743-255341 GCA_009831015.1 Picea engelmannii | reverse complement strand
ATGTAGGTTTTGGAGTTTCGGCTCCCGGGAAACCCAGGTGCGAGACCTCCTGTCATCGCACATCCCGAAATCCTGATGGAGGAAACCCCGAAGGGTAGAGTACCAAAGTTGTTCCGGGTGGCTGTTAATCTCGATAAGCAGTTAGGTCCATTTTGGGTTTCGGCCCTTCAAAATTCAAGAGAGCAAGGGATCGCTTGCCTCACGACTCCCCGTATCATGATAGCAGAAGTTCCTTCTCGGTAAGGACTGTGGGCATAGCCACCGTCATATGGGGGACTTTTAAGGGAAAGGAGGGTCTGCGCTAGGCTCCTTAGAATCTCGGGGAGTGTTGTCCCTCAAGAATAAGGAAAGAAAGCCAAAAATCTTCTAGCCCCATGGTGGGTGTGTTACAAATTGGTATCAAGGCATGGTTACAACACTTGGCATGCTTGGGCTCATGAACGAGTTGCGCAGGAGCTCCGTTTGAAACACTCCTAAAAGGAGTAACCCCCTGTCTTAACCTTCTTAATCAAAAGTCGAAGTTAAGAATGAAAACTCCTATTGTGTGTGTGCATGTGAAAAATATGAATTATGTACTGGTTATAAATGAATATAAATATTGATTAACAACCAACATTTTTATTTTGCACACAAAGCGCAAGATCAACCGCTGAAAATTGCAGACGTAGAGAATGGTGACTCACCATGAAGTGGGGGAAGGCTCCCACAATAGAGACGAAGAGTCTGACGAAAGGAGGGCGGTAGGGACCCCTCCAGATCTGGCTCAAACTGTGAGGAGCCTCATGGTCGAATTACAGAGCTACAAGGATGACAACGAAAGGATGATAAAAGAGCAAGAGAAGCATACAGAAATTAATGCAATTTTACTGCAAAGCTTATCCGACATACAAAGGTAATTGCAACATAAACCTGAGACACAAAAACGTGGTCATGTCAGTGGCCACACTGAGAGGAGCACCTCGAGAAAGGTCCACCCCAGAGATAAGGGACAAGTGTCGGACGATTCTTCTGGAAAGGAAGCTGGCGACTCGGAGGGATCTTCTAGCAGCAGAACTAGTTCTCATTCCCGAAGAAAACAAAAGAAGCAAAAACTTTCCAAGAGTCATAATCTCAAAGATTTCAAGAAGGCAAAACCACCCTCCTTCGACGGTGAAATAAAGAAGGGAGAGGAAGCGAATTCCTGGTTGCTTGGACTAAAGAAGTATTTCAGAGTCCACGACTTCTCAGAAAACTTGAAGGCCCGAGTAGCCACATTCAACTTGAATGGAAAGGCTTCCATTTGGTGGGAAGACCTTAAGAATGTAAAAGGGATTCACGAGGAAGACCTGTCTTGGGAACGATTTGAGAAATACTTCAGGAAGAAGTATCTGTCGGAAAAATATTTCGGCGAAAAGACTAAAGAATTCTATGAACTTAAGCTGGGGAAACTCACCATAGAGGAATATGTCAGCAGATTCCTTGAGTTGCTAAGGTATGTACCCTACGTAAAAGCATAAAAGGCAAATGTGCAATAATTCATCAGTGGACTACCTAAGGAATATCAGAACATGATTGAATTTGACGAACCAAAGACCCTAGAAGATACTATCCGAAAGGCAAGATATTATTATGAACAACTTGGGTATCGGATAGGACCTCGCGAAGGCTGGAAGCAGAAGAATAGTTCAGAATTCCAGAAAAGGGGGTTTAAATCCCCAAGATTTAAGGACTATAAAAAGAACTCAAGGATGAGCTTCCCAAATCGAAGTGTACACCAATAGAACTTTTCCTCCTTGAGTGGAAATAAACTTTTTGGATCTGCCCCAGTAAAGACTGATAACCCAAAGAGAGAACCTTTGAAATGTTGGGGTTGTGGAGAAGAACATCTACTAAGGGACTGCCCACATCGACAACAGAATAGCCGAAGAATTTACAATGTTCAAGAAGCTACCACTATCAATGACATGGCTAGGAGTGTGCCGCAAATTTATGCAGCCTTGGATAATAACCAAGCTGACCACCAAGCTTCAGTGGTGGAAATCGAAGGTATGATCACCAACCATCTAGTGTCTATTCTGATTGACCCTGGTTCAAATTTGAGTTATATATCCCCTAAGGTTGTTGATAAATGTAAACTATAGCCACATAAAAATGCCAAGACTTGGTTGGTACAGTTAGCCACTGACACCAAAAGAAGGGTAGTAGAGGTCATACCAGCTTGCCAATTAATTATGGGTGAATTCCCCACTCAAGCAACCCTTAACATATTATCCCTGGGATCGTATGATCTGTTGATTGGTATGGACTGGCTAGCCACCCATAAAGCCAAACTAGACTGTTACCATAAAACCTTGGAATGCATAAGTGAAGAAGGAAGGAGGATAACCCTTCAAGGGATCCAAAAACCTGTCCCGGTGAGACAAATATCATCTCTACAAATGAGAAGGTATTGTAGAAAAGGATGTCCACTGTATGCAATACAGGTGTTGAAAACAATTGAAGGTGACAAACCAAGCTTAGAAGACCACCCCACGCTGAGAGAATATAGAGATGTATTTTCGGAAGAGATACCGGGTCTACCTCCGAGAAGGGACATCGACTTCTCAATAGAACTTGCACCAGGAGTGGCGCTAGTGTCTAGGACACCCTACAGGATGAGCACACCTGAGCTAGTTGAACTTAAATTACAATTGAAAGAAATGATGGACATAGGCTATATCCAGCCCAGCGTGTCTCCATGGGGAGCACCAATCCTGTTTGTGAAAAAGAAAGGCGGTACCCTCCGACTATGTATAGATTATAGACAACTCAATAAGGTAACCATAAAGAACAAATACCCTTTACCCAAGATCGATGACTTGTTCAATCAATTGGGAGGTGCCTCTATCTTCTCGAAGATTGACTTGAGATTTGGATACCATCAAGTCCGAATCAAGGGTGGAGACATCCAAAAAACTGCCTTCAGGACGTGATATGGTCACTACGAGTTTGTGGTAGTACCATTCAGATTGACCAATGCCCCTGCCACTTTTATGTGCTTAATGAACAATGTGCTCAGCAAATTCCTAGACAAATTTGTGCTAGTTTTTATTGACGACATACTAATTTACTCCAAGAATAGAGAAGAACACGAGGAACACCTTAGGCTTGTGCTTCAAGTGATAAAAGAACACCAGCTCTATGCGAAATTTAACAAGTGTGACTTCTTCCAGAATCAAATACATTACTTAGGTCATGTCCTATCCGAAGAAGGGGTAGCAGTAGACCCTGATAAGATCAGGTCTATCATGGAATGGCCTACCCCAAGGGATGTTTTGAATAACAGATCCTTTATGGGATCAACATGATACTATAGGATATTTATAAAAGGATTCTCCAAGATTGGTTGTCCAATCACTGCCCTCTAGAAAAAGGGGACAAAATTTACATGGACACAAAAATGTGAAGAAAGATTTCAAACCCTGAAACATCTACTGACCCACACACCCATGCTGAAGATTGTTGATCTCAAAGCTGACTTCCTCATGTGCACAGATGCCTGTAAGGAAGGGCTTGGAGGATTCCTTATGCAAGGAGGAAGTGTGGTCTGCTATGAGTCTCGAAAATTGAACGAGCACGAAGTCAACTATGTGACCCATGATCTGGAGCTTGCCACTATAGTGCACGCCTTAAAAATTTGGAGGCATTACCTCCTAGGAAGGAAATTTGTACTTATGACAGATCACTGTGGATTGCGATATTTGCTTGACCAACCGAAGCTCAATGACAGACAAGATAGGTGGATGGCCCTCCTTAGCGAGTTTGATTTTGAAATCAAACACATTAAAGGAAAAGAAAATAGGGTGGCCGATGCCCTTAGCAGAAGTATGAAAACAATTCACCTGGAAACGGTGAGCATATGTAAGATAGATGTCAAGGAAAGAGTCAGAAATGCACAAGAAACAGACCCCCTTGTCCAGACCGTGAGCTCATACCTATAGCAAGAGCCCACCGGGGTAAAGTATGGAAACTACCAGATGATGGAAGGAGGTCTGCTCACTTACCGAAGCAGATTGTACATTCCAGATTGTGACGACTTGAAGAGGTTCATACTGGATGAACTGCATAAAAGACGGTATAATGGTCATCCAGGATACCAGAAGATGATCATGGCCACCAAGAAACAATTCTACTGGCCTGGGTTGAAGAAAGACATAACCGAGTACTTAGCCAAATGCATAGAGTGCCAATAGGTTAAAGCAGAACACCGACACCCAACATGATTATTGCAACCTTTACCAATCCCATAATGGAAATGGGAAACCATATCCATGGATTTCATCACTGGGTTACCAACCTTGACCAAACATAATGACGCCATTATGCTAGTGGTGGATAAATTGAGCAAGTCTGCTCATTTCATCCCCGTCAAGTCGACTTGCAAGGCAATAGACATCGCCCAGGTATTCATGAAGGAGATATTCAGACTGCATGGTATGCTGAAAAAGATCGTATCTGATAGAGACCCGAAATTTACTTCCAACTTTTGGAAATCACTGATGGCGGGTTTAGAGAATAAGTTGCTGTTTAGCACCGCCTATCACCCTAAAATCGATGGACAGATGGAAAGAGTGAGCCAAGTGCTATAAGACATGCTAAGAATGCATGTAATGCATCAACCCAAGAAGTGGGAAGACTACCTTCCACTGGTGGAATTCGCCTACAACAACGACTACCGAGAATCCTTAAAGATGAGTCCCTTCAAAGTCCTCTATGGTAGGCCGTGCAACACTTCTGTCAGTTAGAGTAATCCCATAAACATAATTTCTTTTGGACCCAACATGTTGAAAGAAATGGAACAACAAGTGACTCAGATAAAACAAAACCTGAAGGTCACTCAGAACTGGCATAAAATTTACGCCGACCAAAAGAGAACTCCAAGAGAGTTCAAGACGGGAGACCATGTATATCTCAAAGTTAGGCCCAAGAAGAGTTCCCTGAAAATGGGAGCTTGTGCCAAGTTGGCACCTTGGTATTTTGGACCCTTTGAGGTTCTAGAGTGAGCCAAGTGCTAGAAGACATGCTAAGAATGCATGTAATGCATCAACCCAAGAAGTGGGAAGACTACCTGCCACTGGTGGAATTCGCCTACAACAACGATTACCGAGAATCCTTAAAGATGAGTCCCTTCGAAGTCCTCTATGGTAGGCCATGCAACACTTCTGTCAGTTAGAGTAATCCCATAAACATAATTTCTTTTGGACCCAACATGTTGAAAGAAATGGAACAACAAGTGACTCAGATAAAACAAAACCTGAAGGTCGCTCAGAACTGGCAGAAAAGTTACGCCGACCAAAAGAGAACTCCAAGAGAGTTCAAGACGGGAGACCATGTATATCTCAAAGTTAGGCCCAAGAAGAGTTCCCTGAAAATGGGAGCTTGTGCCAAGTTGGCACCTTGGTATTTTGGACCCTTTGAGGTTCTAGATAGAGTGGGACCTATAGCTTATAGGCTAGCACTTCCTCCCACAGTAAAAGCACATAATGTTTTCCATGTTTCATTATTGAAGAAATATGTACATGATTCTAATCATATAATTGACTGGTCTGTGATATAGGTGGAACCGGAGGGAGAATTCCTACCAGAACCTCAATGCATACTGGACAGAAAGGAAACCCTGCTCTGGAACCGAACCATTGCACAAGTCAAGGTGCAGTGGAGACATTTTGGCCCAGATGAGGCTACATGGGAAATGGAGGATGCCATGAAACATGCATACCCGATTTTGTTTACCTCTGTACATACATGTCATATTGATAGATAGAACATCGAGGACGATGTTCCTTTAAGGGGGAGGGAATTGTAACACCTTGTTTCCATTGGTCTGTAAAAATAACTATACTGGCCAAGAACTATGGCAGACTCAAAGATGTGAATGTGTGATTTCGAATGGACCTTAGTATAAAAGGTCGACGAATGTAAATAATGTTATGAGTATATGTTGCAGGACTACTGGGAGGGGGATGTGCTGAAAAGAGACCACGATGGCTGATGAAAGGTGGTGGAATGCACCTGGAATGGTGGTGTTAACTTCCACCGAAACAAATACTGTATTTGGTCTTCACTGGTCCCAAGATCAAGAGCGGATTGCTGGCCCCGAAATGAATTACTCGCCAGGTTGGTAGGTGAAGAGGCTCCTTATGAGTTAATGAGGGATGGGGGTGAACCACCCATCCATGGAAGCCTCAGACCTGACCACCACGGGGAAGTTCATGCCACACACAACCTCACCGGAAAAGAAAAGGCAGGAAAGAGGTGTGGAAGAGAGCAGTCACGAAAGAGATCGCAAGAGGGGAGGAATCAGAAGGACTCTGGAAAAATATACAGAGTGATTGATAAGTAGAGAAGAACGAGAGTAACCTTCATTTTCGACCTCTCACGAACAGAGACTCAGTCTCACAACATCATGGTCTAAGCTCGGGGGTGGCTAGTGGTAAATCCATTCGGAATCGCTGAGCCTACGGTTGGGTGGAAACGAGCACCCCTCTCAGCAGTTGCATCAAACCTGGTGTTTTTCTGATAAGTGTTATATCTTGTATCTTAAAATTAATATTTTGACATGTATGCTCATGGTTTGTGCAATTATGAATGGTTTCAGTATAAGACTATCTGTATGGTGTTTTGATTAGAAATGGTGGCTGTATGCTTATATTGGAAAGACCACCTATGGCTCCTATATATTGAATGGATTCAGTTTTCAAGGTTGTTCTCAAGAAATTTATTCCCTTATTTGTCTCAAGTACTGCCCTGGATAGATCTCCTCACAGGGACACCCTTTTTGAAAGTTTATCCAAGGATCTGCTGGAGAATTTTATGGCGTAAGTCTTAAAACCCTGCACGAGAGAGAATGGTCCTTTTTGACTTCGACATTTCGGTGTTTCGGCATCCAGAATATCCAAGGGTGAGTTCCCTTGTACTCGCAAGTCCTAAAACCCCGACTTGCAAAATCGCGATGGAAGAAACCCCGAAATAAGATGAGCAGGTTTAAGAGTTGGTATTTCGGAGTTTCGGTACCCAGAATACCGAAGGGAGAGTTCCTTTATACTCGCAAGTCCTGAAATCCCGAAACGATAGCGTGCAGATAAGTTATGATATTTTGGCATTTCGATACCCGGAATACCCAAGGGTGAATTCCCTCATACTCGCAAGTCCTGAAATCCTGACATGCGAAATCCCGAAATAACAACATGTAGGTAAATCCCGATATTTTGGTGTTTCGACATCCGAAATATCCAAGGGTGAGTTCCCTTGTACTCGCAAGTCCTGAAATCTCGACTTGCGAAATCCCGAAAAGATAGAGTGTGGCGAAGTTATTATATTTCAGTATTTCGGCACCTGGGGTACCTAAGTGTGGGACCCATGTATTCGCTAGTCTCGAAAACCGACTCGCGAAATCTCGACCCGTGAAATCCCGATGGAGAAAACCCCGAAATAGTGGAGCATGTTTAGAGTTTGGTGTTTTGGAGTTTCAGCTCCTGGGAAGCCCAGGTGCGAGACCTCTTGTCGTCGCATATCCCGAAAACCCGGTCTGCGAATTCTCGAAATAGGCTGAGCGATATATATATATATATATGTATGTAGGTACCGGAGTTTCGGCTCCCGGGAAACCCAGGTGCGAGACCTCCTGTCGTCGCATATCTTCAAAACCCGGTTTGCGAATTCCCGAAATAGGCTGAGCGATATATATATATATATATATATATATATATATGTAGGTTTTAGAGTTTCGGCTCCCGGGAAACCCAGGTGCGAGACCTCTTGTCGTCACACATCCCGAAATCCTGATGGAGGAAACCCCGAAGAGTAGAGTACCAAACTTGTTCCGGGTTGCTATTAATCTTGATAAGCGGTTAGGTCCATTTCAGGTTTTAGCCCTTCGAAAGTCAAGAGAGCAAGGGATCGCTTGCCTCACGACTCCCCGTATCGCGATAGAAGAAGTGCCTTGTCGGTAAGGACTGTGGGCATGGCCACGGTCATATGGGGGACTTTTAAGGGAAAGGAGGGTCTATGCTAGGCTCCTTATAATCTCAGGGAGTGTTGTCCCTCGATAATAAGGAAAGAAAGCCGAAAATCTTCTAGCCTTGTGGTGGGTGTGTTACAACAATCTTCTTCTTTCTTCATCATTTGGACATTCCTTACTTCTCCTATTCTTCTTTCTTCTTCGAGTAGAGTTTTCAAGGAGATGTTTTCTTCTCTTAGTTTCTCAAAGTATTCTAATTGTTTCTTTAAGCTTACAACTGTCTTTTCACAACTACCCAATTCACTTCTTAGTTTTCTATGCGTATCTTTGAGCTTGCTATTTTCAATCTCAACATGCTTCAATTTTTTAAGATTCTCATCTTCTTGTTTAATAATTTCTTCTTCGTGATTTTCTTCTTCTTCATTGGACTTTTCTTCTTCAGTGTCATCTCTTTCAATCCTTGGATGAGGACATTCAAATTCAACATGTCCCACTCCTTCATAATTAAAGCAAAATAACCGACCTCTATTTGCTTCTTTGAAATATGAGATGTTGTAATTTGCTTCAACTTCTTCTTCTTCTTCTTCTACTTCTTCCCTTGCATAAAGGTCTTGTAGCTTGTCCCAAATCTCTTTTGACAATGCACATGATCCCACCTTGGATTTCACTAAATATGTCAATCCATCCAATATGGTATCTATTGCCAATTTATTGTTCCTTTTTGTTTCCTTATGAGCTACAGTCTTTGGTTTCTTCAAAGCATTGTATCTTGAAGCAACTGAGAACCAAACATCTGCCCCGAGATCTTTCAAGTAAGCTTCCATGATATTACTCTAGTATTCAAAATTTATTCCATCAAATGGTGGAATCCCATTTGGAATTTTGTCTTCCATTTCTTCTTAGGATCTTCCTTCCAGTGGTTAAACTGTACTGAAGGTAACCCGCTCTGATGCCAATTGTTGATAATGAGAGGGGGGTGAATCAATATCAAGTACAATTTAAAACCTTTTTCAACTTATACTTAAACCATTCAACTATATCCAATGAGAATTGAGCAATAGTATAAGAGTTACACCAATACACCACAATACACCATGCACAATATATGAGAAATAATCAATAGTTATTGTTCAAGGGAAGTAATGACTTCCAAAGGTAGCTACAGCTTCCAAATGTAAAGGGAGGGATAAACCTCCAAGAGGAAGATACAATCCTCCAATATAAAGAGATATTTGAACTCTCCATCCTTGCCCCTTCCTTCCACCCAAGAATATATGAGAGATAATAAAACTTTACATTAAATCATCACCATCAACCAACCATCACATAGAACCTGATAATTCTTCCTGAGACTTCTTCAATTTTTGCAATTCTTCAATTCTTGGAATACGCTGATCCTGTATATAATATTACTCAATGTATTCTCTGAAACTTCTCCAAGTTTCACTCCTTGAATCATCCCCAAAAACAAGTTATAGAGAGAATGATAGACTTTGTTCAATTCTGGTTTATTCAGGAGACTGAACTTGTACAGAATGCCCCGCGCTCAATATTTAACATCAGATTCTGAAACTCACACAAAAGAAACCACAGTCCATACTCTTTCCAATTCTATTTGTCCCACGTCGTTTGGATTCTTTATGAAGAAGTTATGACTGTTTTACCTGGAAAACCTGTTTATTGACTAGCTTCAGGACTGGTCAAAAACCCTATCTTCCACATAATGTATCTCCATAGTTATAGTGAATCAAGAGTTGAAAAGTTTATCATAGGTAGCTTGATATGTCTTCTCAATTCCATAGCAATTTCACCATCTGAATCGTTCTAGAAAAAAAGTTATAGCGAAAATGGTAATATGACCTGAAAATAACATACCTTAGAACACATCACCAAAAGACTTCATCCTCCCTTGAAATCCGGCCTTCTTTACTTACGATTTCCTCTGAAATTCAACTTGTGTTTCAATTGAATGTATAATGATATTTATTTATACCATTTATGTCACTTCCTTTTAACATTATGGCCGACCTGACACTTTCTTATTTTGTAATTATGTTCTTTAATTATCTTCAGGGCCTACATGTACTTCCTTCTTCAATTCACGTTGTCATCTTCAAAAATTCATTTCTCCTCAACCATGAGGATGCACGTGACGTGCCACATACCACCAGAAACAACATGATGTATAATATCCATCCATGGGTGTTGTATCTGCATGTGCATTGTCCTTCATGTCCAAATACCTTCATTAATCTTGCGGTCCAAAACCCATGACTAAGGTTGACATCAATGACAACAACCAATCTTCCAACATCTTTGAACTGCGTAGTGTTGTAACTATGGATTGACACCAACAACTATGGTAGTGCCATAATCTTTGAACCACATGTACGGTAGCCAAAACTAGCTTCTCAACATGAGAGTACTTGAGTTCAAGGCCGACTAAGTTTCAACTAAGGTATTAAATGATGTGCTCATGGAGCTCCTCATCCTCCTGAACTAAAACCATACCAACCGTCCCCTCGGATGTGGCGATATAAAGAAAGTAATCTCTTTTGTAGTCTGAAGGCTTCAATAGAGGCATCGATACCAAGGCTTTTTTAAGAGCATCGAAGGAATATTGGGCTTGCTCATCCCATATAAATGGAGTGTTCTTATTCAAGAGGCCCATGAAACCCTTTGTAATATTGGAATAGTTTACTATAAACTGACATAAGAAGTTAGCTTTCCCCTGTAAACCTTGAAGCTGACAAATATTGTGCATGGGAGGTAATTGAAGTATTTTCTCAACCTTTAAAGGATCCACCATGATTGCAGACTCAGAGACTAAGAATCCTAAAAGGCGACCTGATCTAATGCAAAATATGCACTTATGAGGGTTTAAACGGATGTGATAATACAAACATCTCTCAAAAACTAGTTGAAGGTGGGTAGAGTGATCCACTCTTTTGCGAGAGTGAGCAACGAGATCATCGAGGTAGGATTCGACTATATGCTTGATATCATGAAAGGAGAAGGTCATGGCTTGTTGGAAGCTTGCTCCGACGTTTTTAAGGTTGAAAGGCATTTTTCAGTATGTGAAAGTACCCAAGGAAAAATAAATATAGTCTTATGTTGATCCTCAGGTTTAATCTGAATTTGGTTGTATCCTAAAAATCCGTTCATAAAAGAAAAAACCTCACTTCCTGCACACTCATCGAGAATATGATCAATGAAAGGTGTCGAGAAGTTGTCTTTAGGACAAGCCTTATTCAGGTCTCGAAAATGCATACACACACAGATGGTTCCTTGCTTCATATTTATGGGAATGAAGTTGGATACCCATTCAGTCAAGGGAACCGGGTAGATAAAACTAGCATTAAACATTTTTTCCACCTCTGCCTTAATAGCAGGGGCCTTCCTAGGATTAACAACTCTAAGTCATTGCCGAACATGTTTATCATCCGAGTAGGTTTTATTCTCATGTTCGGCAATATGAGGGTCAATTCCTGGCATCTCTTCATATTACCAAGCGAATATGTCACGAAATTCCTTGAAGAGCTCAGTGTAGATTTGAATTTCTTCAGTAGAATAATCTGCACTGATATATACATTTTAAACTTTACCATGAATACGAGAGACGTCGATTGTGATGGTAGGAGAAATACTCGCCATGTTTCCTTCGACATAAATGTTGTGTGTATCAAGTGGAACTATGACGTGACCAACTATATCGCTCAAGGTAGATCTAAAATAGTCTTGTTCGATCCTAGCAAGCTCTCAGAGGAAGTAAGAGAGATGATGCATATCATCCCATGGCCTATCAGAACCATTCATGGCCTCTATGATTTATTCATCTGAAGGTAAAGTATCATCGAGACAATCATGTGAGAAAGATGATGAATTGGCCCTTATGGATAGGAGAACATGACCCTCCTCATTCGTTTATGAGGAGACAAGATTTGGATTGGCAGCAGAGTTGAGAACAACCTGATATGCTATCTCTTCTGCCGACAGTGGCATCACCATTCCAATATGTGACTGACCTTCACAAGATAAGGTCGGGGAAGATAGAGTCCAAGGATCATTAAAATATGAAGTACGAAAAGGAAAGGAGCTCATTGATGAAGCAGACCTACTAGACATGACATACATATAATGAATTGGTGCCACGAAATCAAAGGTACCCATAAGGGAGGAATACATTCCGGCACCAATATCCTCAGTTGTCAGCTGAGAATTGTCGATCACGGGGATCGAAGGTCCAACATATGCATTGGGGCTAGCGTGCGCAAAAGAAAACTAATCGATCGTCACGATTTTCCCATCATGAGGAAAACATAAAGCACAAAAAATAGAGGATACGACTGCAACCATAGCATAAATCCAGTTATGCCCTATTAATAAGTTATAGTCAAGGGGCACATCAACCACCTCGACATCCACCTCCATTGTCTTCCCACCTAAATGGACCACAAAGGTAGGAAGAATATTGTGGGGATGGAAAGAACGACCATCAAATGCAGTCAACATGGTCACAGATTGAGAGAGGGTTGGAGAGCCAATGGCTTTCCAACAGGTTAGGGACATCACACACATTGTATCTCCTTCATCAATAAGAGTACATTTGATGGTATACTTTGAGTAATCCACAAGGATTTGAAAGGCCACATGGTAAGGCAAGCGAGGCTTCACATCCATGACGTCAAACTTGATAACCTTAGAGCCATAGGGGTCTAGAGCTCTTAATGAAGTTAACAAGGCATTCCTCTATGAAGGACATGTCTGGAGTACCTCCAAAGTTGACATCATGCAAGGGGTTTGACCCAGATCCTGAACAATAGAGTAGTTCTGGGAAGCTCTAGAATTAGGGTTGTGGGTAGAGAGTTTGAGTACTCCTCTCAGAATATGAGGCAGAGGATCTAGATTTTCAATCTATAAAGGCGTCTCCAGAGGAGAGGGAGATTATATACCTAGAACAACCTGTGAATAACTGTAATCATGAGATCGAGGGGAAACATTAATGTGAGACTTGACCATATTTATGAATAGATGGTCACCGTCCCGTGCCGATGGGTTTTGACTCCTACTCGTCGATTTTTCGGCATTAGAGGAGCTCAAGGCCATGTTTTGATTATGCAAAAAAGGATTAGTCAGCACATTGGGTGGTAGAGATAAAAGCCTCATATCTTCCTCGAGTTTGAGGCACAAGTGAGTAAGGTGATCATTAGTATAAAGCTTACAAGGGAATTTCACCTTCCACTTCTCTTTCTTTCCCTCACCAACATTAACCTTAAATCTATCATTGTTAGCTTTGTCCTTGTGTTTATTATCATTCCTCCCACCCTTAAGATTGTTACCACGTCCTTTCCTTTTATTACCTCATGGTTGTTGGTTACCATTCGGGTTGGTTGATGATTGCACAAAAAGTACATCCGTTGACTGAGTGGGAGTGGAGGACATAGACGAAGCTTTTCCTCCTACAGACTGGCTTAGAGACAACTCTTTCAACTGGATTTTCACCAAGTTTGTAGATTTAACATTTGTGGAACCTATAATGCCATTGACATGAGGCCCAAGCTTCTGTTTAGGGTCGTAGTTTGACCTCGATGCATTAGGAAGAATTTCGTATAACATCCCAGACTGAGCATATATGAGATCTAATTGTTGGGCCTTAAAAATCGCTTCCTCTTCAGACGTTACCCTGGATGTAGAGACATTCTTCGAAGTATAAGGCAATAAATACTTAAGACACCATTCCAACATGAACTCTAGAGGAATGTAGGATTTGATCAACCTCTTTCGTCTACGCTACTTTTGGATGTGATCCGAGATATGGGTGGCTTTGTCCTAGCAGAGGGACGACATAATTTCTATGAAGGCATCATAACGAACTGATAATTGGAAGTGGTTGAAGAAAACTAAAACCATATGATTAAAACTCCCGTACGTCCCCCCTTGGTAGCTCTATGTACCATTTCGCTGCAACCCCCATGAGGGTGCGTTGAAACAATCTTAAACAAATAGAATCGTCGTTAAGGGATTTGGAAGAGCACCAAAGATGAAAAGTAGTGACGTGATCACCAGGATCCTCACCAGTCTTTCTCTCAAATTTCAAAATATCCAAAGGAAGTTTGGTGGGGCCATGGGGCCATGTCAGGACACGACGCACTAGGTCATTCATTAATTTTGACAATTATGGAAAATTGAGAGTGGCCAGAAAAGGGATATGGGGTTGCGACATCTGGCCCCAAGCTCCCGGGAAAGATTGATGTTGGGGAATCACATCCCACCCAGGGTTATGGTATGCACCATGTCCCTATTCAGGATTGAAAAACCCCCTTCCAAACTGATTCATAAGGGGTTGGCTGGGAACCATTCCAGTGGGAATGTTATAATTCCCAGTTGGAGTAGCTCCGGGTTGGGGGTTTCCCAAAGTATGAAACTGACCTCCCTGGGTGGAAATCCAGAGGATAAAGGTGTATTCGTCATGCCAAGCGTGTTGGTCAGAATCAATGTGGAGGTGATTGGTGTAAAGGACATAACATAAACATGAGCTTGTCTGCCCGTTTTTCCACTCCATCCAGGAGAATTAAGACTAGGATTAGACCTAGGGTGAAAAGTAGGTTGGTTTCCAACCATAGGAGTTGTTTGGGGAATATGAGCACCACAAAATGATAATGGAATATGTGAAGGAGACATGCCCCCAAGTTCAGTACTAGGATTTGTATTCGTCCCTGGAATGGATGACGAAAAATGCAATGTGAGATTCAACATACCATAAGAGAAATGGCTAGAGGCCGTAGGGATGGACTGATTATTGTACCTAGGTGTACCAAAAATAGACCCAAAAGGGTTTTTCATTATAGGTCGAGTAGCAACCATAGGTTGGATAGGAGTGATGACTGGAACCTCCAACACTACAACCATAGTGGTTGAAGAATTAGAAGGAGTTCCATTAAATATGGTAGGTATGGGAGTCAAAGGACTCCCATTATCTTTCTGAATTGACTCAATACTCATACTTGTATGACCACAAGTATGGTAGGTGGAGGTGTGTGTACCATGGTTTATAACTTTACGCCTTTTAGAAGGAAAATACTCAAGATGTGGTGATAACTTCAAAAAACGGCGAGACCTGTGAGGAAGCAGGTCTGGCTCCACGATGACTCAAGACTTGAGATATAAAAACAAATCCTAAGGACAACTAACAATCAAAGAGCACACCAAAATAAACAAAAAGGTCAATATGCACACAAACAGGATAAAGTGGTTGAAAGAGACATCCCTCCCTAAAGTAGGTATGCCTCGCCCAAGAGGGGCTTGAGACTCCCTTCAAAAGATCGGAGGTATAATAATCAGTTATAAGGGCCCTCGTGGGATTAACAACACAATATTTTAGATCCCTCCAAAGAGGTAATCCTACATAAAGGTTGTCATGTGTTGTCGAACCCTTATCTGACTCAGGGTACCTGCAAAATAACCTCTGGAAGTAACCTATGTGGCTACCTATGTCAAGCAACTAAAGCCATCATGATATAAGCAATGCATAAGTGAACAGTTGTAAGTCAGGTCCATCATATGGGTAGGGTAACAAAGCCCAAAATCTCAAAAGTACCACCTCTCACAGAGGTAAAGGTACTAGCAAGACCCCCATATACAAATAAATCCCCAAAAGTATCTATGACGCTAAGAAGGTATTGGAGGGATATATCCGCAACTAACTTTGTGCGACCTTGTGCTTAACTTCGGTGTGAGTGGAGCCTCCTGATGTCACAAATTATAGAATGGATTTCACCACTCCCTTAGTCAGACACATATGGTGAGTTTAATAGCCTTGGAGAAGTTTACTCACAAAATCCTATTCCAAGGCTCTAAATCTTAAGCTAGTTTGTGTTGGGTATGTGTTATATTCTTTGCACGAGTAGTAGTGTCATGTATTTAGGTGGTTTTTCGACACATGGATTTTGCCGATGGTTTTCTATTTCCGGTTAAGGAATTAGGGTTTTGGACTAATCTGGGTCATTGGGTTAGGGTTTTGGATGCCATTGGCTCCTATATGTATATTGTATTGTAAACAATGTAACACTATGAATGAATATAGAATATGTTGGTTTTCTCGGTTTGGGTTTCCAGGGGAAAAATCCTTGTGTAATGTTTGTATTTGCCATTGTATCTTTTCAGTTCTTTTTTGAATATCTGTTTGCAGTAGATATTGTACAAGGTTAGGATTTACATTTGGTATTAGAGATTTATTGGCTTTAGGGGGACGCCTTTGTGGTCAAGGGCTTGGCTCGGGACTATGATAAGCCTTGTTACTGTGGGAGATCTGCGGTATTGTTTTTCAGGTGAAAAGAAATGGCAATCAATTAGAAGATGGAGATCGAGAATTTTAATGGGAAAAGCTTTGAGCTGTGGAAGCTCAAGATGGAAGACCTTTTGGTGGACAGAGATCAGTGGATCGTGGTAGATCTAGGTACTCCACCTACAAGAACTTCTGCATATGACTGGAAAAAGATGGATCATAAGGCAAAGAGCACAATTCGACTATGTCTCTCCGATTCAGTATTACTGAATGTGTCAGAGGAAGCTACAACCAAGGATTTATGGGAAAAGTTGGGGAAGTTGTATCAGTCAAAGTCCCTGGTAAATAAACTATTCATGAGAAAGAAGCTGTATAACTTGAGGATGAGAGATGGAGACTTGGTGGCAGAGCATTTGAACGCCTTCAATACTGTGGTAAGTCAGTTAGTATCTATTGAGATTAAAATTTGAGATGAAGATAAATGTATCAGTTTGTTTTGTTCTTTACCAGACTCGTGGGATAGTCTGGTTGTGGCCATAGGTAGTAATACAACTTCTTTGAAGTTTGAAGAAGTGGTCTCATCCTTGTTGTCGGAGGAGATGAGACGAAAGAATATGGAAGGACATAGCACAAACACATTATTTTCAAGACGATGTTCCCAGGAAAGAAATAGATCTTGTAGTACCCCTTT
Source organism: Picea engelmannii (assembly GCA_009831015.1). NCBI lineage: Eukaryota > Viridiplantae > Streptophyta > Pinopsida > Pinales > Pinaceae > Picea > Picea engelmannii. The sequence goes on along the minus strand of ML808918.1, from coordinate 238,388 downwards.
CTTCTTTGCTCAACTACCCAGGGTTACTATAAGACTACTTGGTAGATAACCCAGAATAACTGTAGCGCACCATGGCTATGTGTAGGTGTTACTACGCGGAATAACACGTTCTCATGAATAGTTAATCGCGTGCATTTAAGCAATGAAATACATTCAAGCTCAGAGTAAGCATAAGAGTCATTTTAACATAAATAATCCATGGCAAATACATTAATCCAAATGCACAACAGAATGCATGATCATTATAATACACAGAGATACAAAACATATTGATAAAATGTGATAAAACATAGTTAGACACTTATCTTGTAACAATGGTGGGATCCACCAACCAAGTGCAGGCCTTCCACGAACCACCCAGCCTTAGACCACACTTCTCATCAGCTCAGCAGTGGATCACCCCCGACCTGGGACTAAGCTCCACCCCGAGGCAAGGAATCCTAGCTAGGCTGGGGTTATAGGGAAAATAACACTTAGAATCTGGAAGGATTCATCCCAGGATGCCACCTTACGCCCACTACTACTAGACTCTCATTCCCCACATGCATGTTCCGCCCGAGAGTATACACCTTCACAAGCATAGTCCATCGGTGCTAACCTCCCTCTCTGGGTCTCGGCAATAGGCCGGATCAGGAAGTCTCAGAGCCTGAAGCTGGTGCTGGACAATCTCTGGAAGGAACCTCTTCCTACAACATCAACCTCCCTCACCTAGAGAGAGGTCACACATAGGCTCAATTACCACCTGCACTAGACAACAATTCCCGTGCAATCCATCTCTGCATGACCACCACATTCAACTGGGAATACAGACTCAAACCTTCCCGAACAAGCTCCCCAATGGCAGCCAGGTCTTACGGTGTTTATTTTTGGAATTGTCTGAGAAGCAATTTTCGCAGGGAATTACACAGACTCTCTCCCCCAGACAGAATGGCAGGTTTTTCCCCCTGGTTTCCCCTCCGCCCCACCCAGGATAGACTCACACTCTGGTGGTCGGGAATGTGTGACAGAAAATCCATGCAAGGGTCAACTCAGGTTCGGACGGTTCAGACCGGGGATGTACCGGCTATCCCAGAACAAACACAGATACACGCCCTTTCGGTTCAGAGGGTGTACGAGGGTTTTTTCTACAAGAGTCAGACCCCTTCCCTTCTGGTAGTCCATTAGTCCAATGGAGGAGGAACCCCCAACATGGCTCATCTCGGCCTTTTATTGCATGGCTAGGGTTGACACTTGTCACCCATGCGACTGTATGTGTTCCTGCAATGTGCGTGCCTCCCACCATTTGGAAAATCACATGTCCTTCCAAAAAGGACTTAGGTTAAAACATATAATGCACATCTCTTTTGGAATAATATTAAAATATTATTCCCAAGGCTTAAGCCCCCTAGGCTCAACACTTAGCCCCTTTTCCCACCTTTAGCCCCTAATTCCTTGCCCACTCTGTGGATGCTGAGTCCCCCTTCACTCATTCATCGTGGTCGGTCTGCACCTAGCGGTGTTTATATTTTATTAAATGTTCTGCATGATTACATATACAACAACAGGCTCCTGGCCTTCAATACTCAGGCTCCCTAGCCTAACAACACATAAGCCTCCAGCTTATGAAAACTTGGCTCACCAGCCTATAAAACATAATTACAATTCCTTTCCAAACATGGTTTACAATGGGGCTCGGCCTTGGGGACACTACAATCCCCCTCCCCTTATTTTTGCACTGTCCTCAGTGCAACTTTACACAACATCTGCAAACCTTTCAAAATTTTCAAAAAGATGCGGGTACTCTGCCTGCATAACCTCTTCATGCTCCCATGTTGCGTCCTCAGGACCGTACCAGGTCCACTGGACCTTTACAAGTTCTATAGCTAGATTCCAGAGCTGTTTTCTTTTCTTGTCCAATATGCGCACATGATTCACTTGCAGGACACCCTCTGGTTCCACCTGAATCACATTCCAATCGATAACATGATTAGCATCAGGTACATATTTCTTAAGCAGTGAAACATGAAACACATTATGTACAGTAATAGATGAAGGTAATGCAAGCATGTATGCAATCGACCCAATCCTTTCCAGGAACTCAAATGGCCCACAAAATCTTACTGCCAACTTGGCGCAACTTCCCAGTCTCAGGGAACTCCTGTTAGTTTTCACTTTCAGGAAAACATGATCACCCACTTTGAATTCTCTATGGGTTATGTTACTATCAACATAACTTTTCTGCCTATCCTGGGCAGCTTTTAGATTATGTTTAATTTTTATCATTTGGTCTTCCATCTCTTTGAGCAGTTCAGGCCCAACTACTACTCTGTCGGCTGGATTATCCCATATCACTGGAGTGTTGCACTTTCTTCCATAAAGCACTTCGAACGGGCTCATCTTCAATGACGCATGATACCCATTATTGTAGGCGAATTCTACCAAATGCAAGTAGTCTTCCCACCTTGATGGTTTATCCATCACATACATTCTCAGTATGTCTTCTATTACTCTGTTCACTCTCTCTGTCTTTCCATCAGACTCGGGATGATACACTGTACTAAAGTTCAAATTCATTCCGAATCCTTTGAATAGTCCTTTTCAGAAATTCGAAGTGAATTTCGGGTCCCTATCAGACACAATTGTATTGGGAATTCCATGCAAGCGTGCAACTTCTTTTAGGAAAATGTCAGCAACATATGTTGCCCTATGGGTGGTTTTAAGTGGAATAAAATGGGCAGCTTTAGTAAGCTTGTCCACCACCACCATGATTGAATCATGCTGCTTTCTTGTTCTGAGCAATCCTGTGATAAAATCCATTGTTACCACATCCCATTTCCATTCAGGAATAGGTAAAGGTTGCAGCAACCCTGCTGGGTGCCTATGCTCCGTCTTAACCTTCTGGCACTCCATACATCTGGCGATGTATTCAACGATTTCTTTCTTCAAACCCAGCCAAAAATAATGGTTTTTGACTGCTGCCACAATCTTCTGATATCCAGGATGTCTAGCATAAGCCACGTTATACATCTCCTTTATAATTGCTAGCTTCAATTCTCGGACATTAGGTACATACACTCTATTTTTATACAGAAGTAAACCATTAGTTCCCAAGGTGTAACTATCCTTAGTCTGTGGTCTCTCACGCTGCTGTAGCTTTGCTACAAGATTTTTGTACCGCAAATCGACATTTGCATCTTCCAAAATTCTGTCTTTCATCTCAGTCTGGTACATGCTAATGGCTGTAGCATGTAATTCGTGCGCTTTTCTGCTGAGTGCATCAACCACCTTATTTTCTTTCCCTTTGATATGCTTGATGTCAAAGTCATATTCGCACAGAAACTCCAGCCATCTGATTTGTCTGGCATTTAAGGTTGGTTGATCAAATAAATACTTCAGACCATTATGATATGTTCTCAACTCGAATCTCTTGCCCATGAGGTAATGTCTCCATTTCCTCAAGGCGTGGACGATTGCTGCCAGCTCTAAATCATGAGTGGCATAATTCTTCTCATGTTCCTTTAACTTTTGGGATTCATAACAAACTACAAATCCCTCTTGGCTGAGAACTCCTCCCAGCCCCTCCTTACATGCATCTGTGCACACTGCATAATCCTTGTTTGGATCTGCAATCTTTAGGATTGGAGCACTAGTTAGCAGCTGCTTCAGTTGCTGGAAGATGCTCTCACATTCTTCAGTCCAATGGAACTTCTTTCCCTTCCTTTGTAAGGAAGTGATAGAATGGGCTATCCTTGAGAATCCGGCTATAAACCTCCTATAGTAGCCTGCCAGACCCATAAAAGATCTAACTTTTGCCACACTCCTCGACGCTGGCCATTCTCGAATGGCCTGTACCTTTTCAGGATCCACAACGATCCCTTCTTCAGATATAATATCTCCCAAGTAATGGATCTACCTTTGGTAAAAAGAGCACTTGCTTAGCTTTGCGTACAACTGGTGTTCTCTCAACACCTGCAACACCATTCTCAGGTGTTGTTCATGTTCTTCCTCTGTCTTGGAATACACCAAGATGTCGTCCAAGAAGACTATGACAAACTTGTCCAAATAATCTCTGAACACTCCATTCATTAAGCACATGAAAACAACAGGCGCGTTGGACAATCCAAACGGCACCACTGTGAACTCATAATGACCATACCTTGTTCTAAAGGCGGTCTTGCTGATGTCTTCATCCTTTATTCTCACTTGGTGATATCCTGATCGGAGATCTATTTTTGAAAATATTTTTGCATCCTTCAACTGATCAAAAAGATCATCAATCCTTGGTAGAGGATACTTGTTCTTGACAGTGACCTTATTCAACTGTCGAAAATCAATGCACAGCCTCAACGTCCCATCTTTCTTCTTCATGAATAGGACCGGGGCTCCCCACGGTGACACACTRGGGYGAATGTAACCTTTCTTTAGTAKCTCTTCGAGYTGYAATTGCAACTCYTTCAGCTCTGGCRTACTCATTCTATAAGGAGCTTTCGAAACTGGAGCTGTTCCAGGCATCAAATTTATAGAAAAATCGATGTCCCTCCTCGGAGGTAGTCCAAGTACCTCTTGAAATACATCCTTGAACTCCTTGAGTACTTCATGGTCTTCCAGATTCGATACTACATCTTGGGATGCTTCTTCCACCCGAGCTGCAAATAATTGACAGCCTTTTCGATAACATTTCTTCAGCTGCATGGCTGAGATTTCCCTCACAACCATGGCTCTGGGAATTCCTTGGACTGTTACCTAATTTCCCTCTTCGTTTAGGCATGTGAACCTCTTGTTACGACAATCCAGAAGGGCATGGTGTTGGTCCAACTAGTCCATCCCAATTAAGCAGTCATATGAGCCTAAAGGAAAAATGTTCAGTTCAGCGTTAGTGCTCATTCCTTTCATGTCCACTGAACATGACTTAACCAATTCAGTGACCTTCCTCTTGGTCCCTGTGGCCAACTGCACTAACCAAGAATTCTCATATTTTCTCCTCGTTAGATGCAAACTTTCCACCACTCTAGGATCTACATAACTATGGCTAGCCCCTGAATCAATTAAAATAACAAGGGGTCGGTTGTTAATCATACCTTCCACTTCAATCATGTGCGATTGAAATTTTGCTTGCTTGTTGTCCAGGGCTGCGTAGATCCTCGGCATTCTGCTGCCCATATCCTCCATTGTTTCATCTTGTTGAACAATATGTACAGTTCTCGCCTTACCATTTTTCTGGGGACAATCTCTGTACTTGTGGTTTCCTTGACAGCCCCAACACTGAATGGGCGTCAGTCTCTGTCTTTGTGCTCCCTCTTCAGTCCTTCTCGGCTCTCTAAACGATGGCTGTCCCTGACGACTGTTTCGGAAAAAGGAAGGCTTGTCTCCCTTCTGCCTCTGTTCTTTCTTAAACCTCTTCTGGTCATCCCAAGCCTTCCGAAAGGTAGGCTTTTCTCTTTGTTGTTCGTATAAGCATTTCACCCTTCTTATTGTTTCTTCCATAGTCTTAGGATCATCATATTGAATCTTGTCTCCAATGGAAGGTGGCAGTCCACTCAGATACCTATGAATCTTGATAGCCTCATCTTTGATGAATGGGACATACTTCAGAAGTTCCTGAAAACTTCGTTCATACTCATCAATGGTCATACTTCCCAACTTGAGTTCGAAGAACTCCTTCATCTTTCTGTCATAGTATCTTTTAGTCAGGTATTTCTTCTTGAAATGCCTCTTAAATTCCTTCCAAGTGACCTCTTTCTCTTTGATGTGCTGCACCTGCACAAACTGATCCCACCACATGGATGCTTTTCCTTTCAGTTGGTACATTGCAATTCTTCCTTCTGCATGGGCGGAATAATTTTGCAATTGGAAGTATTTCTTCATGCCAAGCAACCATGTCTCGGCATGTTCCTCCTTCTTATGTTCTCCATCGAATGTTGGAGGCTTAATCTTGTTCATCTCTCCTTTCAATTCCTCCTTTCCAGATTTCCGATGTTTTCTCGAAGGGGATGGGCTTGAACTACTATGTGTCTCCCTGTCAGAATGTCCTTGGGAGCGACCAAGATGTCGGCTATCAATCCTCAACCTACTTCTTCTCCCATGGGTTCTACGACTCTCCGTTGTACTTGAGTCTCTTCCTTTCTCGAGTTTCTTCTCTATTCTTTCCAGAATCTTCAAAATTTTTAATTTTAATGCACCCTACTGGTCCCTGACTTTCATGAGCTTTCGGCTATCATCTCAGTGAGCCTTGGCCTCTCTTTGAAATCCTTCAAGGATTTTCATTATGTGTTCTTCCTTATCCTTCTCTTTTCCATGCCCATTGGAGTTCGATCCTTCGACTCCCAGGTTAACATCCTTTCCTTCCTGTTCGTCTTCTATTTCAGGGGTAATCTGCACCTTTCCCCACTCCATACTCGGTGTTGGTTAACTGGAGTACTGACCTCCGTTGAACTCTGCACACACACTGTGCAATTAAATTCAAGTTTGTCAGGCCATCAAAACTTCACGAACAATATTCAACATTTAAAACTAATACCAACAAGAACAAAATAAATTTCGATTCCAGATGAGTTTTTTGAGATTCTCGTTCGGCTCTGCAATTTTTCGTGTTTTTGAAGCTTTCATTTTCGACACTTCGGGATTTCAGAACTTCGGGTTTTTGTACCTCAGGACTTCGGGTTTTGGGTTTCGGAGTCTCGTTACTGGAGAACTCCCGTTTAACTCTCCGGGATAGACTTGTGGTTCACACGACCTCCCCTTATATGACCATAGTCATACCTCCTATCGAAGTTTCAGACTTGCCAATGTCCAAATGCACATGTCCTCAGTATTCGCGATTCTCCGAATCCTGACGCGCCCTTCACATGTTAGCCCTCCTGGCTTAGCTCCTGGTCCACATGACCATAGTCAAACCTCTCGTCGGGGTTTCAGGGTTCGAAGTTTCAAAATGCATGGACTTCTTGTCCCCGTGATTCCCAATTCTCCGAATCCCGACTGGCTGACAGCTGGCCCCCACACAATGGAGCTTTCATCCTTCTCTAATCTGCTGACAACTGGCTCCCACTTATCGGGGTTTCGTGGTTCGCGATTCCAAAATACATAAACACTGTGTAACCAGGATCCCCGATATCCCGATGATCCAAACACCGATCAACAACTTCCTTTCGGTCCTTCCCCAAGGGCGTCGATTGCTACCACATGTCCTCCTCAAGATGGATGGTTCTGATCGTTCCCGGGAGTTTTACCATGAAAATTCCCGACCTCCTTCGTGACTCCGATATCGCGATTCTCGATTTTCCGAAATGGAAAATCTCACGACACGTGTCCTTCGTTTTTTCGGACGGTCTAGATCTATTTCAGAGATTTCACCCCTAGTCTCTGAGATTTAACCTTCGGACATCTCCCGACAGATCCTACGGTTGATGGGTTTTTTCGGCCAAGATCTGACAGCTCAGACGGTTCCTAACCAATTCGGAATTTCGCATATCACGATTTTCGCATTTCTGTGTATTTCAAAAAGGAATTTTAATTCCTACGCACATTTTTCCAGATCCGACGATCACGAGGGCTCGCCTTCCCTCCCGACCAGATCCTAAGGTTCTAACACCATTGGTGTAGAGACCTGTCTCCTCATGGCCATAGACCACACTAGCTGCGGTTTCACTCGCCTCTATACTTCCTGAGCTCGTAAGCACGGTCAAGTAACTACTTGACACTCCGGAACAAACGAAGTTCCGAAATTGGTTCTCCAGACCCAATTTCCCTTCGCATTCTCGGTCCAAAGACCCCTCCACTAGCCCATCTAGGCTCAGTGTCGAAACCTTGGCTTTGATACCAATTTGTAGCACCCCTTTCTTCTTTGCTCAACTACCCAGGGTTACTATAAGACTACTTGGTAGATAACCCAGAATAACTGTAGTGCACCATGGCTCTGTGTAGGTGTTACTACGCGGAATAACACGTTATCATGAATAGTTAATCGCGTGCATTTAGGCAATGAAATACATTCAAGCTCAGAGTAAGCATAAGAGTCATTTTAACATAAATAATCCATGGCAAATACATTAATCCAAATGCACAACATAATGCATGATCATTATAATACACAGAGATACAAAACATATTGATAAAATGTGATAAAACATATTTAGACACTTATCTTGTAACAATGGTGGGATCCACCAACCAAGTGCAGGCCTTCCACGAACTACCCAGCCTTAGACCACACTGCTCATCAGCTCAGCAGTGGATCACCCCTGAGCTGGGACTAAGCTCCACCCCAAGGCAAGGAATCCTAGCTAGGTTGGGGTTACAGGGAAAACAACACTTAGAATCTGGAAGGATTCATCCCAGGATGCCACCTTACGCCCACTACTACCAGACTCTCATTCCCCACATGCCTGTTCCACCCAAGAGTATACACCTTCACAAGCACAGTCTATTGGTGCTAACCTCCCTCTCTGGGTCTCGGCAACAGGCCGGATCAGGAAGTCTCAGAGCCTGAAGCTGGTGCTGGACAATCTCTGGAAGGAACCTCTTCCTACAACATCAACCTCCCTCACCTAGAGAGAGGTCACACACATGCTCAATTACCACTTTCACTAGACAACAATTCCCGTGCAATCCATCTCTGCATGACCGCCACAGTCAACTAGGAATATAGACTCAGACCTTCCCGAACAAGCTCCCCAATGGCAGCCAGGTCTTACGGTGTTTATTTTCAAAATTGCCTGAGAAGCAATTTTCGCAGGGAATTACACTGACTCTGTCCCCCTGACAGAATGACAGGTTTTCCCCCCCGGTTTCCCCTCTGCCCCACCCAGGATAGACTCGCGCTCTGGTGGTCAGGAATGCGTGATAGACAATCCATGCAAGGGTCAACTCAGGTTCGGATGGTTCAGACCGGGGATGTACCGACTATCCCAGAACAAACACAGATACACAACCTTTTGGTTCAGAGGATGTACGAGGGTTTTTTCTGCAAGAGTCAGACCCCTTCCCTTCTGGTAGTCCATGAGTCTAATGGAGGAGGAACCCCCAACATGTCTCATCTCGGCCTTTTATTGCATGGCCAGGGTTGACACTTGTCACCCATGTGACTGCATGCGTTCCTGCAGCGTGCGTGCCTCCCACCATTTGGAAAATCACATGTCCTTCCAAAAAGGACGTAGTTTAAAACATATAATGCACATCTCTTTTGGAATAATATTAAAATATTATTCCCAAGGCTTAAGCCCCCTAGGCTCAACACTTAGCCCATTTTCCCACCTTCAGCCCCTAATTCCTTGCCCACTCTGTGGATGCTCAGTCCCCCTTCACTCATTCATCGTGGTCGGTCTGCACTTGGCGGTGTTTATATTTTATTAAATATTCTACATGATTACATATACAACAATAGGCTCCTGGCCTTCAATACTCAGGCTCCCTGGCCTAACAACACATAAGCCTCCACCTTATGAAAACTTGGCTCACCAGCCTATAAAACATAATTACAATTCCTTTCCAAACATGGTTTACAACGGGGCTCGGCCTTGGGGACACTACAGATCTAATTTCTCAAGTGGGAGATCTAAGTCTAAGGGTAGATCTAAATCTCCTGGAAAGTTTGTAAGGGTATGTTGGAGGTGTGGAAAAGAAGGGCACTACAAGAAGCAATGTAGATCCAAAGTTGAGAAAAAGAAGGGA
>ML808918.1:189719-204220 GCA_009831015.1 Picea engelmannii | reverse complement strand
TCTTAACAAACTTGGACGAGAGAGAAGGCTTGGGTTTGGGGCCTGCCGAACGAACTAACGCCTTGAATGCTTCCAAAGGATCTTTTCCCTTCTCGGCGTTTAGATCTGGGGCCATCGTAGCCGACCTCCTGGAAACAAGATCATCGTAATGGTGAGCCAATACCACTATACCCACCCGCATGCAAACCCGTAGGCGGTCTCAGGCCTCGCAGGGACCCTCTGAAGGTGCTGCCGTGGAAACCCTGGTCGCTTATACGCGTCCCTGCAACCAAACAATACGCTGAAACACCAATACCGCTTCTCCAAATCGCGAGCAAGCGCTCAGACAATATGCTGCAACACCATTCCGCTTCCCTGGAAGACTACTACTCCAAAACGCGTGAAGAAGCTTGGGGACACGGGCAAAACAATGGGTGCCGAACCCTGGGTGCTCGACTGCTGCAGATCGCTTCCTGCACTCGAATACCAGAGCGAGGCGGCTAAGGTTTGGGCCCTAGTTGCGATGAATCATCTCGCCTCATCTTTTTTTTAACTCCTCCATTTGCATTCCCGAGAATGATTGTTTATATATATATATATATATATTAGAAATATAATGAGTTGTATATATTATACATATAATAAGTAGAGTTATTTTATAAATATTAGTCAGTTAAAACTGTAAATATATATTAGATCTATATATACTTTTCAGCGACTGTTTTTCACCAAGGTATTGCATTTTCTTTAGTTTTGTTTTTTTTTTCACTTTCTTTAGGACTTAGATCAGCCAACGAAGCCGCTAAACCTGTTGGAGTGGATTAACCCAAATGTCTTGGGTTAATTAGACAACCCCGGACCAGATTCACTCCTCCAGTTGACAAGCAATCAATTTCGCCCGTCAACAAATGGTGCTAGAAGGAGGGCCGACTAACAAGCTGGCCTTGTAGAAACCTTTATTTTAAATGTATTCAATTCCCCCATGGCTTCCCAAATCACTGTGTTGGAACATGCGTTCAACTTCTCATTACCCGATGTTCCCAAGGAGACAGTCTCTCGCTTGTCCGAACTCACCTTTGATGGTGGAGGAAATACATCTGCTAAAGACCACCTTAACAAGTTTTGGTGCAAATGCATCAAACATGACATCTCAGATTTAAGAGTTTTATGCAGACTGTTCGCTTTTACTTTTAGAGGTCGGATTAAACATTGGTTTGAATCCTTTCCAGCGTGTCACATTTTTGATTGCTTTCAATTTGTAGATGAATTTGTAGATGCTTTTGAAATTTATGATTTTGATCAATTATGTGAAGAATTTCATACTTCGCTAATCAAGGACGATTCATCTTCGAAAGACTTTTTGACAAGAGTTTATCATATCCTCTTTAAATTTAATCTCGATGACATTTCATTTGCATTAAATCTCTTCTATGATGCTTCCATCCCTTCGATCCAGTCATATTCAATCACGAATGAAGAACCAATTGCATATCCTATCACTCAACTGCAAGAACAATCTTCTTCGGAAGATGAGAAGAACCCTTCTGACAATGTTGAACAAGCTAGGGAGGTAGAATCTATTGACCAAGTTCTTAATGACAACCAAGTTATCTTTTCCTCTGAATCATTGTATTTTCAGTCTTCGACCAGTATGGAAGAAGATTCGTTTATGGCTCAAGGTGAATATCCTCATTCTTGTAACTCATGCTCTAATTAATATTTAAAATCAGTCATTGAAGAAAACTTAAGCAACTGAAATCATCTTGAACGTTCTAATACTCTTATGAAACTGATTAGTGAAGAAGATACACAACTAGAAGAAGAAACTTTAAACATTCATCCTCAAAATGCACTTTGTTCACAAGAAAGACTAGACGTTTGTCACATAAATTTTGAATTATCTATCACACAGAAGGCAAATCAAGATGATCATATTATGTTGAGGAATTCGTCACCAAAACAGAGTAAGAGTTTTAAATAAAGTGAAGAGAAATGTCTTGAGAATACCATTGTTAATTATCGTAGTTCAAGAGATTCTTTTCATGTGCTTATTTCTGATTCCTTTTATTTTTTATATCCTGATCTATTCCTAGACTCTGTTGGACTTGACATCTTACCTACAACATCCTACTCTTTTCCGCCACAATCATATCCTTTCAATATGCTAAATTTTGGTGAAATTAATCCCAAACCTAACATTGATAAAGTTGGATTTGACGCTTCTTCACTTTAATCACTCATATGGGAAAAGGAGATGTTGTGAGATGATTTTACACAGTTTATTGTTGAAAAAGACAATGCACTATATTTTATGGAGATCAAACATTCTTCATTGCATATTCATCCTTTGATTAGCTCGAATCTTAATGTTTATGATTCACATTTTGAAATGATCAATCTCATCAAAAGAAGCATTCAAACCAATGATCTAATTGACGTCACAAATCCTCTTATGATGATTTCCCCATCGATATATTTGCTTCATGAAAGTCATGGTTTGCATCCTCATTTTTGTGACAAAATCTTAGGATGGCTTGAATATTCATATATAATTTTTTTTCATAATAAAGATAAAGTTGTGCTTGCTTTCTTTTTACCTAAGTATCTTGGAAGTAGGCATGACATATTTCTTTTAGATCCTCCATGTGAAGAAATTATTGAACACTTAGAGAGTTGTCAGGAGGATGGGGTATTTCAGCCTTGGCTGATGGTTATTTCATTTCCTCGTAATCTTGACATTTTTTTTAAACTTACTTACACTCCCCCATGCCATTATGACCCTTATCACAACAAATTGCGCAATGGCTGGAGGATTCATACAAAAAGAATATTCAAGGGAATGGTAAGATCATGCTTACTTTGTTTTTAGATAATGATTATGAAGGTAAGTATGATATGCTTCTATCATTTTTTGATATATTACCATTCTTATTAGTAATGTTTGATTTTGTTTCCATTGTAGGATTGGAGTTACTCCGATGGCTACATTGGAAGCATGACTTCACGTAGTATTCTGATATGTTTAGTAGTTAGGGTAGGGTTAGGAATATGTTTTCTTTCAGTTTTATTCCTCACTATTTCTCTTTGTAATAATGCAGTCATGAACACAAGTGGGCGCACCACAAGAACCATAATACGACTGTTATTAGGGAAGTCTGCTTGATCCGTTTCTCTTTGCTTTTAGTTGAACATTTATTTTCAAAAATGCAGTATCGTCATGAAAATCTTAAATGGAAAGTAAAGAGATAAATAAATATGAAGCAACCCTGACCCAAGGTACCACGAGTAAGACTGCTTTCACATAAATCTGGGTGTTTCTTTTTTCTTTTCGTTTCCCAAGGGATTTTTTTTCGCATGATGCTTTCAGATACATCTTTTGTAAATATTTTCTATTTTGGTTTCCTTGCTCTTTGTTTTTCTTGGCTGGTTTGTTTCTGTTTTCATTTTTGCTTATCGTTCTTTCTTTTTGAAACACATGCCTGCATCATGGGCCAGCTCAGATGGAGAGAACAGAAAAATTTCCCTTCAGAAATAACTGCTGAAAATTGTTTAAACATCAATTGTGATATTTTTCTGAGTTTGCAGCCATTTTAAAGATAACTTGTTGTTTGAAAAGCGTTTCTTGATTTCAATTTGCAACTGAAGGTACTCACGATCATCCATAAAAATTATTTTTACGCTGTCCCTGTTCCTTAAGAGAACAACTCAAAGATGTCTCCCTGCTCTTGAAAGTCGGTTTTATTAACAAACTTTTCTAGATCTTAATGAAGGACAACTAAGAAATTTCTTCAAGGTCTGTAACTTACTAAGATGTGTCCAAAAACCAAGATTTTCAGCGTCACCCCGCTCTATTATTATTTTTTAAAACTAAATAAACCTTCAAAGAGCTGTGGGAAGTGCTTGTAAACCCGCTGAGATACTAAACAGGTCTGCTAGCAGTGGGTAAATGCATGCATGATGCCAGGATAACTTCGCCGGGGTACTGAACAGGCCCGCTGGCAGTGAAGCAATGTCAGGTATATGAAAATTCTCAGATATGGATTATTTTTGACCTTAAATGTCCTTCGTTCTGATCTGGAACTACTTGGTAGGATACATATATCAGAGTGGGTTAATTGACATCCCTGTCGAGGCTATGGACGCCTGCTGGCAGCAACGACCCTGTCAACAGTATTGGAGATTTTAACTTTAATATCGTGACTCTCTTCTGTTAAGATTGTTGTCATTTTTCGTCTCTTTAAAATAACATTAATATGAAAATGGAATGCATTATAATTGTTTATGATGTTCAGAAAACTTTTTGGTTGTTTTCGATTCGAAGTTTTTTATGATTATCCTAATCTGAACTCGTTCATTTGGCAGAGATAACTGCTTCTCCCAGCATGTCGCCATTGTTGGCAGCAATAATATAATTTCTATTGTTTATAATCTCCCTACACAGGGTCTCTAAATTTTCATTACTCGTCATGACCATTATCACTAAATGACACTTGTCACTTGTTTCTTTTTACATATCGTCCTTTCGATTTTGTTTTCATGACTGTAAGCATGAAAACTAGTAGCTGGAATTGACACTTTGTTTCAATTTTTGATTAAAGGAAAACTGTTCATATGGTCTATTATCGAATTGTTATATTTTTGCTATGAACATGATTGTCCTCCTTGTTTACGACTCCTTGGTTCTAAACGTGCCTTGGTTACATAAGTGGAAGACCTTCGTGCATTAATTTTCGATTAATATCAATGGGGTTTTGATTCATAAAACTTTTAATTATTCAATGTTTATTCGATACATTTACCTTTGTAATCAAGTCATGAATGTGCATTCTATGGTTTTCAAGTGTTTATGATCCTTATACTTACCCACATGCCAAGGTGTCATATGAAGTACAACAAGATATTACTGCTCTGTATAGCCTCAGGTTTCACGATTTCATTCCCACACATGGTGATTAACGCCTCTGCCTACCGTTTGAACATTCATAGCATTTGTTTTGTGGAAACTTGGGGCTATGGATTTGTGGTCTTTTATCAAACCCTACCTCCAAGTTCTGTGTTGATTCCCTTCTGTTCGCCATGGCTCTAGTGGTAAGGATTGAGCCCAATGGCATCCAAACCTTGTTATCGTATGATAACGCCAGGGACGATTTAGAAAGGAATGACTGGCGTGTATTCTTTGAAAAATTTAAGGGTTTCAATCTGAGAGTTTCCCAAGATTTCGCATTGACCTTCGACGGTTGCCGAGCAAAGATAGGTGACGTGCAGCTAGAGGTGACTGAAGATTTTTTAAGCCAAGCTATGGGTTTACCAGATGTCGGGTAAAAATGGTTCAAGAACGCAAAGGTTGAAGAGGTCCCCTCGTCTTTGATGTTCACCTCACGAAAACTCACTAGTTTCGACCAAGGTATGCCTGTATCATGTTTAAAACACAGGTGGCATGATCTTCTTGCTATTATTAAATAGTTCATTACGTGTGAAGGAAGATTTGGGTTAGTTTTCCTGTATCACTTGCGATTGCTTATGAGTTTCATTGAATTCCCATTGAACATGCCCTACTTCCTCCTTAGAAGTCTGTACAAGATGGGAAAGAGGTTTAGGAGGAAAAAGTCTGATTCTAGCTTATTCCATCATGGTTTAATTAAGATTATCCTTGTGCATCAATTACAATTACAAAACGATTGTTGGGATGCCTTTGTTTTATGAAATGACTTTGGCAATAGTGCATTGGGACAGGTTGATAAACCTATTATTGTTGAAACCCTTGTGAACACTATAGCCTCTTCTCCACCACTTCTACCCTGTGATCCTGTCCCTAATATTGAACCCTCGACCTACCCTGATGCTACTCAATCAGAGAATCAACCGGATTCACACCCAAAGAGTTGCACTAAAATTGTTAAAAAACCCACAGGGAAGAAACTAAAGGGCATCGTCGATGTTAATTATAAGAATAAAAGAGCTGGCCATTTGATTTCATGATGTGCTCGAAACAAATCCAAACTATATGCAGACACAAAAAACACAATAGAGGTAAGTGAAGACTCGGATTCATAAATTGAAAGGTTCTTGGCCGAAGAGTCTCCATTTTCATATGGACTTTGCCCTAACATACCCTACGATTATGTTAGTAACCTGCCTCTATGTCTAAAGGATAATCCCGAATTTCCTGGCATTCCATTCTGTGATAAACCTACATGTCAAGTGGACGATTCTCCAACTGTTAATGCTATCAGTGCCAATGCACAGTCCATACAACCACAGTGTAATGAGTGTTGATCCTAGATATATAGGTATTATATGGATGTGCCTTTGCTACAGTCCCAACTTAAATCTTTAAAAGATCAAGTGGATCTGTTGACAAGCGAGAACAGTAGACTCCAATCCATAACTCAAGCAAAGGAGAAATGCCAAAAAACTACGGGAGCTGTTATTTTTAAGAATGTAGAGGTAGAGACAACAATAGTAAACTCCAAGATTGCTTGATATGTTATAATCCCATGATTTGAGGTATAATATTTTTCAAGTTTAGCATGATTTTTTCACTCTCAATTTAGGATATACGATTTGTTTGGATAGATTTCCTTTCTTATAAAGATCAGTTTATTTTGTTTGTTGAATAAAATATGATTGTAGTTATAATTATAACTAGCTACAGAATCGTAAGATTTTGTAGCCAGTTAGAAAAATTCGAATTGCTTGATTTTACAATTGAAAACGTATCTAAAATCTGCCCATTTTTTATTTGTTAACAAGAACCCATGATTTTCAAGGAGATATGAAGCACTGTTGAGATCTTCCAGCCATATGAACTTTGTGTTTTTAGTAAATAGATTACGCTGTTTGTATTTTGATATCAAGTATAATAAGGGAGGTTGCATCCCCCATATTTTTGGAACATATTTGATATTACCAACATGAAACATTGTGTTCCTGGAACCTATATAAGCATGTTATTTTGTAAACATGAGATCCTCTCTGCCTGGGGAAGGACTATGGGTTTTTCATTTGTAGACTTGAATGAAATATAATACTTGTCACATCTTTAGCTTTTCGGTATTGTGGTTTTATTCAAGTCATGATTATTTCGATTTGTAATTAGATTATGATTTCTTTCGCTGTCATGGTTTACTACAAATCGGTATGATAAAATTTATATATTATCCATGTTTTATGTTCCAGATTTAACACACAACAATCATTTTGTTCAAACTTGAATTAAGAGATTTATCTTTATCTTTTATGGAACGCTTAGACACAAGTTCTCACAACAGGATTTATCTTAATGTGGCTGCTTGTGAAATTATGAGATTGCTGTGATTGTATCTCTTATATGTTCTATCATTCGAATTCTATCATTACTGCTTCACATTTATGAGATGCAAATGTAGGATCTGCTACGGGTTTACCTCATCAGACAGGAATATTGAATTGCTACATACTGAACAAATATTGGATGCGATAGCAGGTCAATTTGTTAGTTTGATTTCATTAGTTTAAATACACAAGTTTCCTGTATCTTCTACTATATGTTATTTCTGTTTTCAATTAGACAGTTTGATATTCCATTTCTAGAATATAAACAGATTAAATACTAGTTTTACTGTTGTTTTAAAAAATCAATTTATATTCGATTTTCACGGATTTAGATTAAAATTCATATTCTGTATATATATATATATATATATATATAGAATGAGTTGTATATATTATACATATAATAAGTAGAGTTATTTTATAAATATTAGTCAGTTAAAACTGTAAATATGTATTAGATCTATATATACTTTTCAGCGACTGTTTTTCACCAAGTTATTTCATTTTCTTTAGTTTTGTTTTTTTCACTTTCTTTAGGACTTAGATTAGCCATCGAAGCCGCTAAACCCATCAGAGTGGATTAATCCAAATGGATTGGGTTAATTAGACAACCCCGGACCGGATTCACTCCTCCAGTTGACATGCGGTCAATTTCGCCCGTCAACAAATGGCGCTAGAAGGAGGGCCGACTGACAAGATGGCCTTGTAGGAGCCTTTATTTTAAATGTATTCAATTCCCCCATGGCTCCCCAAATCACTGTGTTGGAACATGCTTTCAACTTCTCATTACCCGATGTTACAACCGAGACAGTCTCTTGCTTGTCCAAACTCACCTTTGATGGTGGAGGCAATACATCTGCTAAAGACCACCTTAACAAGTTTTGGTGCAAATGCATCAAACATGACATCTCAGATTTAAGAGTTTTATGCAGACTGTTTGCTTTTAATTTTAGAGGTCGGATTAAACATTGGTTTGAATCCTCTCCAAAGTGTCACATTTTTGATTGGTTTCAATTTGTAGATGAATTTCTAGATGCTTTTGAAATTTATGATTTCGATCAATTATGTGAATAATTTCATACTTCGCTAATCAACGACGATTCATCTTCGAAAGACTTTTTGACAAGATTTTATCATATCCTCTGTAAATTTAATCTCGATGACATGTCATTTGCATTAAATCTCTTCTATGATTCTTCCATCCCTTCCATCTAGTCATATTCAATCACGAATGAAGAACCAATTGCAAATCCTATCACTCAACTGCAAGAACAATCTTCTTCGCAAGATGAGAAGAACCCTTCCGACAATGTTGAACAAGCTAGGGAGGTAGAATCTATTGACCAGGTTCTTAATGACAACCAAGTTAGCTTTTCCTCTGAATCATTGTATTTTCAGTCTTCGACCAATATGGAAGAAGATTCATTTCTGGCTCAAGGTGAATATCCTCATTCTTGTAACTCATGCTCTAATCAATATTTAAAATCGGTCATTGAAGAACACTTAAGCAACATAAATCATCTTGAACGTTCTAATACTCTTATGAAACTGATTAGAGAGGAAGATACGCAACTAGAAGAAGAAAATTTAAACCTTCATCCTCAAAATGCACTTTGTTCACAAGAAAGACTAGACGTTTGTCACATAAATTTTGAATTATCTATCACACAGAAGGTAAATCCAGATGATCATATTATGTTGAGGAATTCGTCACCAAAACAAAGTAAGAGTTTTAAAGAAAGTGAAGAGAAATGTCTTGAGAATACCATTGTTAATTATCGTAGTTCAAGAGATTCTTTTCATGTGCTTATTTCTGATTCCTTTTATTTTTTATATCCTGATCTATTCCTAGACTCTGTTGGACTTGACATCTTACCTACAACATCCTACTCTTTTCCGCCACAATCATATCCTTTCAATATGCTAAATTTTGGTGAAATTAACCCCAAACCTAACATTGATAAAGTTGGATTTGACGCTTCTTCACTTTCATCACTCATATGGGAAAAGGACATGTTGTGAGATGATTTTACATAGTTTATTGTTGAAAAAGACAATGCACTATATTTTATGGAGATCAAACATTCTTCATTGCATATTCATCCTTTGATTAGCTTGAATCTTAATGTTTATGATTCACATTTTGAAATGATCAATCTCATCAAAAGAAGCATTCAAACCAATGATCTAATTGACGTCATGAATCCTCTTATGATGATTTCCCCATCGATATATTTGCTTCATGAAAGTCATGGTTTGCATCCTCATTTTTGTGACAAAATCTTAGGATGGCTTGAATATTCATATATAATTTTTTTTCATAATAAAGATAAAGTTGTGCTTGCTTTCTTTTTACCTAAGTATCTTGGAAGTAGGCATGACATATTTCTTTTAGATCCTCCATGTGAAGAAATTATTGAACACTTAGAGATTTGTCAGGAGGATGGGGTATTTCAGCCTTGGCTGATGGTTATTTCATTTCCTCGTAATCTTGACAATTTTTTTAAACTTACTTACACTCGCCCATGCCATTATGACCCTTATCACGACAAATTGCGCAATGGCTGGAGGATTCGTACAACAATAATATTCAAGGGAATGGTAAGATCATGCTTACTTTGTTTTTAGATAATGATTATGAAGGTAAGTATGATATGTTTCTGTCAGTTTTTGATATATTACCATTCTTATTAGTAATGTTTGATTTTGTTTCCATTGTAGGATTGGAGTTAATCTGATGGCTACATTGGAAGCATGACTTCACGTAGTATTCTGATATGTTTAGTAGTTAGGGTAGCGTTAGGAATAGGTTTTCTTTCAGTTTTATTCCTCACTATTTATCTTTGTAATAATGCAGTCATGAACGCAAGTGGGCGCACCACGAGAACCATAATACGACTGTTATCAGGGAAGTCCGCTTGATCCTTTTCTCTTTGCTTTTAGTTGAACATTTATTTTCAAAAACACAGTATCGTCATGAAAATCTTAAATGGAAAGTAAAGAGATAAATAAATCTGAAGCAACCCTGACCCAAGGTACCACGAGTAAGATTGCTTTCACATCAATCTGGGTGTTTCTTTTTTCTTTTAGTTTCCCAAGGGATTTTTTTTCGCATGATGCTTTCAGATACATGTTTTGTAAATATTTTCTGTTTTGGTTTCCTTGCTCTTTGTTTTTTTTGGCTGGTTTGTTTTTGTTTTCATTTTTGCTTATCGGTATTTCTTTTTGAAACACATGCCTGCATCATGGGCCAACTCAGATGGAGAGAACAAAAAAATTTCCCTTCAGAAATAACTGCTGAAAGTTGTTTAAAGATCAATTGTGATATTGTTCTGAGTTTGCAGCCATGTTAAAGATAACTTGTTGTTTGAAAAGCGTTTCTTGATTTCAATTTGCAACTGAAGGTACTCACGATCATCCATAAAAATTATTTTTACGCTGTCCCTGTTCCTTATGAGAACAACTCAGAGATGTCTCCCTGCTCTTGAAAGTCGGTTTTATTAACAAAATTTTCTAGATCTTAATGAAGGACATCTAAGAAATTTCTTCAAGGTCTGTAACTTACTAAGATGTGTCCAAAAACCAAGATTTTCAGCGTCACCCCGCTCTATTATTTTTTTTTTTAAACTAAATAAACCTTCAAAGAGCTGTGGGAAGTGCTTGTAAACCCGCCGAGATACTGAACATGTCTGCTGGCAGTGGGTAAATGCATGCATGACGCAAAGATAACTTCGATGGGGTACTGAACAGGCCCGCTGGCAGTGAAGCAATGTCAGGTATATGTCGAGGCTATGGACGCCTACTGGCAGCAACGACCCTGTCAACTGTATTGGAGATTTTAACTTTAATATCGTGACTCTCTTCTGTTAAGATTGTTGTCAGTTTTCATCTCTTTAAAATAACAGTAATATGAAACTGGAATGCATTATAATTGTTTACGATGTTCAGAAAACTTTTTGGTTGTTTTTGATTCGAAGTTTTTTCTGATTACCCTAATCTGAACTCGTTCATTTGGCAGAGATAACTGTTTCTCCCAGCATGTCGCCATTGTTGGCAACAATAATATAATTTCTATTGTTTATAAGTTGCCTACACATGGTCTCTAAATTTTCATTACTAATCATGACCATTATCACTAAACGACACTTGCCACTTGTTGCTTTTTACATATCGTCCTTTCGATTTTGTTTTCATGACTGTAAGCATGAAAACTCGCAGCTGGAATTGACACTTTGTTTCGATTTTTGATTAAAGGAAAACTGTTCATATGGTCTATTATCGAATTGTTGTATTTTTGCTATGAACATGATTGTTCTCCTTGTTTATGACTCCTTGGTTCTAAATGTGCCTTGGTTACATAAGTGGAAGACCTCCATACATTAATTTTCGATTAATATCAATGGGGTTTTGATTCATAAATTTTTTAATTATTCAATGTTTATTCGATACATTTACCTTTGTAATCAAGTCATGAATGTGCGTTCTATGGTTTTCAAGTGTTTATGATCCTTATACATACTCACATGCCAAGGTGTCATATGAAGTACAATGAGATATTACTGCCTTTTATCAAACCCTACCTCTGAGTTCTGTGTTGATTCCCTTTTGTTCGCCATGGCTCCAGTGATAAGGATTAAGCTCAATGGCATCCAAACCTTGTTATCATATGATAACGTCAGGGACGATTTAGAAAGGAACAACTGGCATGTATTCATTGAAAAATTTAAGTGTTTCAATCTGAGAGTTGACCAAGAGTTCGCATTGACCTTCGACGGTTGCAGAGAAAAGATAGGTGACATGCAGCTAGAGGTGACTGCATATTTTTTAAGCCAAGCTATGGGTTTACCAGTTGTCGGGCAAAAATGGTTCAAGAATGCAAAGGTTGAAGAGGTCCCCTGGTCTTTGATGTTCACCTCACGGAAAATCACTAGTTGCGACCGAGGTATGCCTGTCTCATCTTTAAAACCTAGGTGGAATGATCTTCTTGCTATTGTTAAATAGTTCATTATGTGTGAAGGAAGATTTGGGTTAGTTTTCCTGTATCACCTGCGATTGCTTATGAGTTTCATTGACTTCCCATTGAACATGCCCTACTTCCTCCTTAGAAGTCTGTACAAGATGGGAAAGCGGTTTAGGAGGAAAAATTCTGATTCTAGATTATTCCATCATGGTTTAATTAAGATTATCCTTGTGCATCAGTTGCAATTACACAACGATTGTTGGGATGCCTTTGTTTTACGAAACAACTTTTGCAATAGTAAATTGGGACAGGTTGATAAACCTGTTATTGTTGAAACCCTTGTGAACACTACAACCTCTTCTCCACCACTTCTACCTTGTGATCCTATCCCTAATATTGAACCCTCGACCTACCCTGATGCTACTCAACCAGACAATCAACCAGATTCACACTCAAAGAGTTGCACTAAAATTGTTAAAAAATCCACAGGGAAGAAACTAAAAGGCATTGTCGATGTTAATTATAAGAATAAAAGGGCTGGCCGTTTGATTTCACGATGTGCTCGAAACAAATCCAAATCCTATGCAGACACAAAAAACATAATAGAGGTAAGTGAAGACTCGGATTCGGAAATTGAAAGGTTCTTGGCTGAAGAGTATCCATTTTCATATGGACTTTGGTCTGACAGACCCTACGATTATGTTAGCAACTTGCCTCCGTGTCTAAAGGATAATCCCAAATTTCATGGCATTCCATTCTGTGATAAACCTACATGTCAAGTGGACGATTCTCCAACTGTTAATGCTATCAGTGCCAATGCACAGTCCATACAACCACAGTGTAATGAGTGTCGATCCTGGATCGATAGGTATTATATGGATGTGCCTTTGCTATATTCCCAGCTTAAATCTTTAAAAGACCAAGTGGATCTGTTGACAATCGAGAACAGTAGACTCCAATCCATAACTCAAGCAAAGGAGAAATGCTAAAAAACTACGGGATCTGTTATTTTTAAGAATGTAGAGGCAGCGACAACAATAGTAAACTCCAAGATTGCTTGATATGTTATAATCCCATGATTTGAGGTATAATCTTTTTCAAGTTTAGCATGATTTTGTCACTCTCAATTTAGGATATACGATTTGTTTGGATAGATTTCCTTTCTTATAAAGATCAATTTGTTTTGTTTGTTGAATAAAATATGATTGTAGTTATAATTATAACTAGCTATAGAATCGTAAGATTCTGTAGCCAGTTAGAAAAAATCAAATTGCTTGATTTTACAATTGAAAACGTATCTAAAATCTGCCCATTTTTTATTTGTTAACAGGAACCCATGATTTTCAAGGAGATATGAAGCACTATTGAGATCTTCCAGCCATATGAACTTTGTGTTTTTAGTAAATAGATTAGGCTTTTTGTATTTTGATATCAAGTATAATAAGGGAGGTTGCATCCCCCATATTTTTGGAACATATTTGATATTATCAATAGGAAACATTGTGTTCCTGGAACCTATATAAGCATGTTATATTGTAAACATGAGATCATCTCTGCCTGGGGCAAGACTATGGGTTTTTCATTTGTAGACTTGAATGAAATATAATACTTGTCAGAACTTTAGCTTTTCGGTATTGTGGTTTTATTCAAGTCATGATTATTTCGATTTGTAATTAGATTATGATTTCTTTCGTTGTCGTGGTTTACTACAAATCGGTATGATAAAATTTATATATTATCCATGTTTTATGTTCCAGATTTAACACACAACAATCATTTTGTTCAAACTTGAATTAAGAGATTTATCTTTATCTTTTATTGAACGTTTATATACAAGTTCTCACAGCAGGATTTATGTTAATGTGGCTGCTTGGGAAATTATGAGATTGCTGTGATTGTGTCTCTTATATGTTCTATCATTTGAATTCCATCATTACTGCTTCACATTTATGAGAAGCAATTGTAGGATCTGCTGCGGGTTTACCTCATCAGACAGGAAGATTGAATTGCTACATACTGAACAAATATTGGATGCGATAAGAGGTCAGTTTGTTAGTTTGATTTCATTAGTTTAAATACACAAGTTTCCTGTATCTTCTACTATCTGTTATTTCTGTTTTCAATTATTCAGTTTGATATTCCATTTATAGAATATAAACAGATTAAATAATATTTTTACTATTGTTTAAAAGAATCAATTTTATATTCGATTTTCGCGGATTTAGATTAAAATTCGTATTCTGTACAT
>ML808918.1:131605-159420 GCA_009831015.1 Picea engelmannii | reverse complement strand
CTGTATTGTATTTGTAAGAATTGAGACAGGTTTTTTGTTATAGGTGGTACAATGCAAACTAGAAAATAAGATTACATAATTACTATATTCATCAAGGTGATTATGCGCTCGGTTGATAAAAATGACACAATGTACATCTTTCTGTAAGACAACAAGTTGATTGTGACAGAGCAATATCGCTTCTGCAAAATCAATATCGATATTCAATTATTAAGTAGTGAAATAATATCAATAATATTAAGTAATAATTATCAAATTCGATATTCAAATTATTAAGTAGTGGAATTAGAAAGGTATTAATAATTGAGTATGATTTGATTCATTTATGGTCGAGCAAGTTTCATGCTTGTAAGGTAAATAGGGTACTTTTAGATAGGTAAAATTTTGAACTTATGCGATTATTATTTTGTTACTAGAATAATTGTCGAGAAAAAGTGTTATATGGTAAGATTCTTATTATTGAAGGAAAATCTAAACTCATACTTTTAATGTCTTAAGGGTATGATGAATATCTATTTACAAATAGGAAAGAAATTACTAACTATTAATTAATTAACTTAATATAAAGGTGCATAGAGGAAATTATACCTCAAATTCTTTTATTCATAGTTGTCATACTACAAGTCTTTGAAAAATAATTTTTGGGTACTATTGAAATCCTTAGAACCAAAAATAAAAATAAAAATTGATTAACGCTTCTTAGGGTCAGACAAACTAGGGTTTACATCTGTGTTGTAGTAACTTCTGGTTTATGATATTACCATCTTAAGTAATCATCTAACTTTTATTGATTGATTGATTAATGGCACGCCTAGTACTTTAATAGAATTGCGCCTCAAGTCGGTTTTTGCTAGATAGATTGTGTATGTCAAATCTTGCACTCTTATAAATTAAAGGTCGATTGAAGTAGTGTTTAAATGTTTGGATTGTCTGGTGGTGCATCTTGCAAAATGTTGAATCTTTGATTGTTTTTCTCGCTCACCATAAGGGTTCTAGTCACTTGTGTCATTGTTGTCTATTGCCTAATTGCGTGCGTTGGGTTCATCGTCAACGAGTTGCGTGGATTGACTGATGTTGTTGTTCCCTTCCTGTTTTCTTAGAGAAAAAAAAAATTTCACTTGCTTGTGCCGCGTGTAGTCATAACGAATGGGGTCATTACATATGGTATCAGAGCAGGTTCGACCCGTGACTTGGGATCACTACGGATTCCGTTGATTTGATATTTGTTTATAATGTTGCTAATTAAATTGATCTGTATTCGTGCAGGTAATCATGGTTAGAGGATGCCACAGAGGCAGACGATGGGGTGCTAGGGGAGGAGGTGCGACACCCCCAATAACATCCATGCCCAAGGGGTGTAATCCCCAGGGAGACGAACAGGTTGTCGGGAAGAGACAAATAACTGTGGGTGAGGTGGTTGGGCTGATGAGGTCCTTTTAGAGGATGTCTGAGGCACTGATCATCTGTTTGTATATAGATGATGCCGGGGAACCGACACCTCCTAAGGGTCCACCGCACACTCTGGTCGGTACTGGTAGCATTCACTGCGAACTCGAGAAGGTCAAATTTCCCAAGTTCTTTGGTGCCCCGGACGACACAGTCGCTGAGGAATGGTTGGATAATATGGCGATGTGCTTTGCACTTCGGGAATATACCTCCAACATGAAGGTCTGCATGGCGATATTTCAACTGAAGGGGAGCGCTCTCCTATGGTGGAAGACACTCCTACCACAATTGAACATGGATTTCGAAGATGTGTCACGGGAACTGTTCAAGGAATAATTCTGGGAGAGGTATCTGTTAGAGGAATTCATTGAGCGTCAGCTCAACGAGTTAAATGCCTTGAGACAGGGTGGCTGTATGGTGCCCGAGTACAAGGCCCATTTTATGGAGCTTCTTTGGTATGCTTTGCACCTGAATACTGAGAAACTTAAGGTCAACAAGTTTGTGTTTGGCCTTAGTGTCAACATTCATGGAAATTTTATGATTCTGATACCTCAAACCTTGCATGATACTGTCTAGAAGGCCCTCATAGCAGAGGAGGATCTTATGAACAAGGGTTAGAGTAGGACTCCAGCGAGACCAATAGGATAAGCATCATCTAGTGCACAACAACATCAGACACCAACTAGATATTCACCAGGATATCATGGTGTCCAGAGAGGATTCACTTTCACTACACCTCGACGACCAACGCATCAACAACAAAATCCTTACAGAGCACCATAACAACATCTACCGCAACAACAGTTTAGGTCTAATCAGCAGAACAAAATAGGGTTCCAGTCCGGTGGGCTGTCAGCTTTTGCTTCGGGTACCAGGAGTACTGGACCAAAGAAAGGGTGTTGGACATGTGGGGAGACACATTACTAGCATGACTACCTAGTGGAGAGGATCAGAGTGTCTGGATCAGCTGGACCCACTACTGTGGGAGATTTGGGCAAGGCCCATCAGATCCATGCAACGGTGAATAACTTCCAGGAATAGCACCAGTCGACCATGCTCGAGACAACATGTACCATCGCTGACCAAACCCTTAGAATTTTGATAGATCCAGGTGCTATCGAGAGTTTTATTTATGGTGCAATGCTAAAAATAATTAAGGTAAAGGTAGTCGAACATGATGAGTTTATATTTGTAGAAATGGCTTCGGGAGCCAAACAAAAGGTTGCAGGGAATGTTACGGGTTGTAGCCTTAAACTGGGAGTTTGTCACTAGGGCCAACTTGTACGTCACGATCTTAGGATCTTATGATGTCATTATTGGTATGGATTGGTTGGAATCGCATGAGGCGATACTCGACTGTAAGACAAAATGGTTGAGCTTGGTCGATGACGAGGGATAGAGACGTGTGATTGTAGGTTGGAACCAGGGAGTCTCCCTGAGGTTCCTCTCTTCCTTGCAGCTACGGAAGAACATGCGCAAGGGATGTAAGATTTATGCGATCCTTGTGTTGAATGAGAAGGGAGTAGAGGAAGGTCTAGAACACCTTCCAATGGTGAGAGATTTTGCGTATGTCTTCCCTGAGGAGTTACCTGGGATTCCACTGAAGAGGGAGTTCGAATTTACCATCGAATTTAAACCAAGAACTGAATTGATAGCAAGAATGCCTTATCGAATGTCGACCCCAAAGTTATAGGAGTTGAAAATGCAACTGAAGGAGTTGCTAGACCTAGGACTTATACATCCAAGTGTGTCATCCTGGGGTGTGCCTGTTATCTTCATAGAGAAGAAGGATGGGTCATGGAGACTTTGCATTGACTATCATCAATTGAACAAGGAAACAATCAAGAATCAATATCTGTTGGCAAGGATTGATGATCTGTTTGATCAGATTAAGGGTGTGATGGTGTTTTCAAAGATCCACTTGAGATCATGGTGTCACCAGTTACGAATAAAAGAAGATGACATCCCTAAGACTACCTTTAAGACAAGGTTTAGACATTATGAGTTTACTGTTTTATCGTTTGGACTAACGAACGCCCCAGGGGTATTTATGAGTTTTATGAATGGGGTGTTCCCCGAATACTTAGACAAGTTCGTCCAAGTATTCATTGACGATATTTTGATTTACTCTCAAATGATGGAGGAGCATGACGAGCACTTGCGCATGGTACTACAATGTCTACGAGAGAACAAATTGTATGGGAAATTGTCTAAATGCTCATTTTATCAATCAAAGATTCACTACTTAGGGCATGTCATCTACGACGAAGGTATCACTGTGGATCCAGAAAAGGTCAAGGCTATTATGGAATGGCCTACACCGACGAATGTCCTCGAAGTGTGTAGATTCATGGGTTTAGCAGGATACTATCAACGGTTCGTCGAGGGTTTTTTGAAGATATCAAATCCGATTACGGAATTGTAGAAGAAGAACAAGAATTTTTTTTGGACCGAGAAATGCACGGAGGCATTTCGGAGGCTCAAGGTGCTATTGAAGACAACGCCAATACTGAAGGTCCTTGACATGGACGTGGATTTCTTGGTATGTATTGAAGCATCTAAGGAAGGATTAGGAGGATTCTTGATGCAAGACGGTAGAGTGATCAATTACATCTCGAGAAAGTTGAGAAGACATGAGGAGAAATATGCAATGCACGATTTGGAGTTGTTAGCCATTGTTTATGCCTTGAGAGTTTCGAGACACTACCTTATTGGACAAAAATTTGAACTAAAAATGGACCAATGTGGACGACAACACATATTTACGCAAAGCGACTTGAACGTGCGACAACGACGTTGGTCAGAATTTCTTAGCGAGTACGATTTAGAGATTACTTACATAAAGGGATCAATGAACAAAGTGGTTGATGCATTGAGTCAGAGAACATGCATATTTTTGGTGATGCCTCTTCAGACAAATCTACGTGAAAATATTCTAACTCTACAACACGACGACGACTGGTACAAAGAGGTCAAATATTTTATTGGACAAAACAAAATGATGGTACCAAAATTTGAAGGATTTACGTTGGACGATGACGGATTATTGAGATTTAAAAATTTAATTTACGTACCAACCAATGACGAGTTGAGAAGTTTGATCCTAAACGAGGCTCATAGAGTAGTGTATATGTCTCATCCTAGAGTCACGAAGATGAGGGTAGACCTTAAACCCTTATTCTTATGGAAAGGAATGAAGACAAACATAGTCAACTACATGGAAATATGTCTAGAATGTGAGTAGGTGAAGGATGAACATAGACATCCGGTAGGATTACTATAGCCAAACGCTATTCCAGAATCGAAATGGGAGGTCATTTAGATGGATTTCATTGTTGGATTTCCACTGACGGCAAGGAGACATGACTCAATTTTTGTAGTAGTAGACACTCTAATGAAGAGTGCACATTTTATTCATGTGCATATGACGTATCAGGAACCTGACATAGCTATATTTTTTATCAGTGATATTGTGAGGTTGCATGGCATGCCTAAGAGGATTATATCCGATAGAGGATCGATGTTTACAGGAAGATTTTGGACTAGTTTCCAAGAGGCCTTGGGAACCCAACTTAACTTTAGTACTGCATATCACCCGAAGACAGATGGAAAGATTGAAAGAACAAACCAAATCTTGGAGGATATGTTGCGTATGTACTTTATGTACCAACAAAATCATTGGGAAGATTTATTTCCACTAGTAGAGTTTGCATACAACAACATTTATCAAAGCACCATTTAGATGGCGCCCTTCGAGTTTCTTTACAGGCGACCATGTCAGACACCTTTGAGTTGGGATCGACTTGAGGATAGGGTCCTGGTGGGACCAGAAGTAATCCAAGAAATGGAAGATTAAATGAAAACAATAAGACAAAGGATCAAGGAATAGCATGATCGATAGAATATTTATGTCTATGCACATCGTGTCAATCGTAGTTATGAAGTTGGTGATCGAGTCTTCTTGCGGGTGTAACTGCATAAGAGTTCGATCAAGTTTGGAAAGGGTGATAAAATCTCTCCTAGGTTCATGGGACCTTTCAAGATAGTGGAAAGGAAAGGGCCCGTGGCCTATTGACTAGCCTTGCCTAATTCTTTGAGGCGTATGCATGATGTTTTTCACGTATCTGTTTTGAGACATTATGTTAGTGATCCTACACATGTTATTGGCATGAGTTCCTTGCAGGTATCAGATGAGGGTGCTCTCACGATGGAGCTAATCCGCATCCTGGACCATCGCATTTGACAACTACGACGTCGAACAGTAGATCAGGTCAGGGTCAAGTGGGACAACTATAGTCCACACTTGACGACCTGAGAGGACACATATGATATGCGTCAACAATTTCCATTTTTGTTTGATAGATAGACTTATTATACCGTGATACACTTTATTTCTACACTTATTTACAGTGAAACGTCGGGATGAAGTTTAAAACAAGAGGGGGTGTATGTAACATCCGACTCTTGTACACACTGAGTGGACTTACTCTTTGAGAAAAATTGTGTATAAGTGATCCGGTTCTTTATACGATTGGTTGTTGTGATTATGATTATGAGATATTGTGGATTTGATGATATGTTATTTTGTTGTATTTACATAGATAGGTGCTATTGACTTGGTTCTCCTGAGTGTGTAGGACTGTGGACATTAAGGATGTCGAGGCATCGATGAAACCCCTTGGACTCCGGGTCGAGTTAGGGACTGGATTGATAGGGTTTGAATGTTGTTGATGTGACATGTGTACATATGATTAGATATTATGATGTTGATTGTTATTGATGACATGATTCATTGATGGATGCAAGATGATGATAGCTTGCCGACCAGACTCACATTTGGAGTAAAGGGGTCACGCATGACAACCAGAGAAATTGAGGGAGAGGTGTGGCAGTAGCCTTTCCACAACCTACTAGCACTCCCTCTATGGCTCAAGCTATAGGTTGACAATTACCTAGTTCGAGAAGACCATGATGTCGTGAGGGTAGACTGTGACAATCACTCATGATGATTCTAAGGGGTGCGTAATAAGGCAAGGTCCTTATTCCTTAGAAGCCCTTAGTCTCCCAAAAGATCACTTGACGGAGTATTGACTCCAGGGCTTTGACGTCTAGAAAATTAAATCAAGAGGAGAGTGGAACCCTTACAGAACATAATGCATCTTGAAGGGCACGTCGCACAAAGAAAACATAAAGAGGTGAGTGGCACCCTTGGAGCACGTAGTGCGTCCTGAAGGGAATGTCACAATTTTAACTATGGTAAGTTAATAAACCGAATGCCTAGAAAACTATGCCTCCTTAGGACTTGGTCGGCCTTAAAATGAATGATGTGATAAGTAAAGTTTAATAACAATGTTTCCATTAAATATTGTCGCCAAGCCTAGTGAATTGAAAACCTAGGTCTGAGTAGAACCTTTGAACAAAAAAAACTATTTAGACATGTAACACAAAGGGGGGTAAAGAAAATTCAAGCATTAATAATTAAAGTGGAAATTTTAATAAAGGTTTAATTAATAAAAGGGGTTTTTGGTTGTTTTTGTCTAAACCTGCTAATCACGAACTTAGTTATAAAAAGGGGAAACTTTAAGAAAAAGAAAAACTTAAATAAAAAGGGGGAAACCTAAGGAAAAGGGGAAACTTAAAGAAAAAGGGAAACTTAAAAGAAAAAGGGGAATGTCTAACTTAGTAAGGAATCTAGCATTTGGAACTTTCTATTTTTGAACTCAACTAGGAATTAAGTAAGGTGTAAGTCATTTAAGAATTGTAAGGGAATTTGCGGACACCAAGGAGTGTTTTTAGGAATTCTTTGAGGTGGGTGAGGGAAATAGGAATATTTAATTAATTAATAAAATTGATTTTCTGGTGCAACTAGGTTATTGGGCGACATGTGTACAAGGGAGGTTTTTCCTAATTAAATAAATGAAAAAGGAATCTAATGAGGGTTTGTGAAACTACTGACTAAGAGACTCTATAAAAGAGATGGCAGAGGAGGAGTATTGATCACATCTAGCTTGTGTAAAATTACGTTGCTAAAATTGCATCTTGACTGAACTTTCTCTTGTGGGAGTTGGGATACCCATCTCAGGTATCAAGTGGTAGCTCGACCTTGCGAGGTGATCTGGGTGCTAGAATTATCTGGTATTGTGTGTGTCCCCTTTGTGGCTCGGGGGGCTCAGGGGGAAGAAGAGTACACCTAGCGTTGGATGGGAGGTACTAGTGAGGTCTCATCGGTCGACAAGCGAGATCTAGACTGAGCGAACATGCGAGAGGACATCTTTCCCTCATCGTCGTCGGTAAAGGTACACCTGTTAAAATTGTTACTTTCAATAAAAAGTTAATTTACACTTGTTTATTTTACTGTACTCGGATGACGATTTCATTGCCATGAGCTTTCCTTGCACATGTATTTCTACGGTATTTGAAATCCCCTTGTTTCTTGATTCATCCTGTAAGAAACCTTGCTGTCCACAATATATTTTATTTCTGAGTTACTGTCTAATTGTGCATGGCCAGAATGAGCCCTAGACTCAAAACCTTTCCTGCGATTTTGTATCTCCTATTGCGTTTTCTTTATAACTTGATTGCGTTTTTCATTATTTTTGTTCTCCACGGAGAAGGTCTGGATGCATATTTTTTTTTTGTCTTTTGATTCCTTTATCCTTTAAGTTATTATTCCATGCCTGAGCAGTCAGCCAGGAGCCGAATCGACTGTCTTTCACTCCGACGTTAAATATTTAGATTCAAATGCCCTACTTTCCCGTGCATGGATAATAACTGTAGGATCATTCTCTACCCAACACATAATTCTCTCCTGGGTGTTTATTCCCTCCTTAGCCTTTGCGATTATTGTGATTCATTCTCTGCAACTCATGCTTCCACACAATGATTTTGAGGATGTCTCTCCAGTTCACCCGACGTTTTATCTCCTCTGTGACTCACATCTGCGTTTCATTACTGTATTTTTATTTACTGCATGATGACAACGTTGTTAATCACTGTGTTAGTATTTACTGCTTGAGGACTACATTTTTATTATTGTATTTCCTTATTTACGATGTTTTCTCCTGGTCTGCATAAAGCTTTCTTACTTGCCAACAAAAATCATTTTTCTTACTGGATTTCTGCGATTTGTTTTTATTATCTCCAATTACCATCCATAAGATTAGAATTTAAGATTAAAGATCATTAATTGTGTGCATTTGAATAGGCACAGGCCTTCCATTTAATAAGCTCTAATTCCTTCCAAATTTTGTATCGAATATGAAATAATAAATATGAGTACAACATTGAAGCTACATGAAGGTATTCCAACCCCAATCTAGTATAACTATTCTATTTCGCAGAAACTACTATCATACATATTAAGAATTTTGGTGGGTCTGCTCCTTTGGTGTTTAGTGGAAAAATTCTGACTACCTTGTGAATGATGTAGGGGTGGAAAATAGAGATTCAAATGAACAACTATTGAAGCCACAATTTGTCGTTACACAGTAAAGAAGCGATTTGCGTTTTTCTAACCGGGTACAGTTCGTCTCCTTAGAACGCGCCTATTACTGTTTTATTGTTCTTATGGCAATGTATTTTTATTCTGATTTAACCGTATGTTTATTCCTCTAGTTATTTCCTATATAACTTAAGTTGATTTCTTATAGAACACACCAATCCCTTAACTCCTAATGTATTCTTAAGTTGATTTCTTATAGGCGCAATGTATTTTAAATGTTAGTTGACGGGTTAGAACAACGCCATAAACGATTGAGTAAATTTACGGTGTGAACAATACAGGGTTCGGAGTTGGTGCTATCCAAATGTGCGTTGAATATAATCCCCGCAGTTTTCGTTTTGTTTAATTCAATAAATAAATTTTAATTACAACATCCATATTCTACAGTGTCCCTGCCACACTTAATGTTATTTACATGCAAATTATGTTATGGATTTAAATGCCGAAATAGAGCGATACTGATATTAGAAACAATTAATAACTAGAAACCGTTATTAATTAGAACCAATTAATAATTAATAATGCTTAGCGATATCGATATTGATTACTAGTTCACCTTTCATGATTACAACTTTATAATTGTCATGTAAATTTTCATTTAGTTCATAGCTGATTGGACGAGGCCTCTATATCCTTTTTGTGTTGCTTGGGATTTCTTAGAATTGTTTTAGATAATGGACTCGATTGTGTGTTTACATGGGGATCTCTTGCAGTAGTTGTGGATATTGTAATTGTTTCTAGAAAGTCCGGTATTTGTTTGTATTGTATTTGTAAGAATTGAGACAGGTTTTCTGTTATAGGTGGTACAATGCAAACTAGAAAATAAAATTACAGAATTCCTATATTCATCAAGGTGATTATGAGCCCGATTGATAAAAATGACACAATGTACATCTTTCTAGCAGACAACAAGTTGATTATGATAGAGAGATATGGTTGTTGCAGAATCAATATCGATATTCAATTATTAAGTAGTGGAATAATATCAATAATATTAAGTAATAATGATCAGATTCAATATTCAAATTATTAAGTAGTGGAATTAGAAACAATTAATTAGGTATTAATAATTGAGTATGATTTGATTCATTTATGGTCGAGCAAGTTTCATGCTTGTAAGGTAAATAGGGTACTTTTAGAAAGGTAAATTTTTGTACTTATGCGATTATTATTTTGTTACTAGAATAGTTGTCAAGCAAAAGTGTTATATGGTAAGATTCTTAGTATTGAAGGCAAATCTACACTCATACTTGTAATGTGTTAAGGGTATGCTGAATATCTATTTACAAATAGGAAAGAAATTACTAACTATTAATTAAGTAACTTAATATAAAGGTGCATAGAGGAAATTATACCTCGAATTCTTTTATTCATAGTTGTCATACTACAAGTCTTTGAAAATTAATGTTTGGGTGCTATTGAAATCCTTCAAACCAAAAATAAAAATAAAAATTGATTAACGCTTCTTAGGGTTAGACAAACTAGGGTTTATAGCTGTGTTGTAGTAACTTCTGGTCTATGATATTACCATCTTAAGTAATTCATCTAAATTTTATTGATTTATTGATTGATTAATGGCGCACCTGGGAATTTAATTGAATTGTGCCTCAAGTCAGTTTTTGCTAGACAGATTGTGTATGTCAAATCTTGCACACTTATAAATTACAGGTTGATTGAAGTAGTGTTTAGATGTTTGGATTGTCTGGTGGTGCGTCTTGCAAAATGTTGAATCTTTGATTGTTTTTCTCGCTTGCTGTAAGGGTTCTAGTCACTTATGTTGTTGTTGTCTATTACCTGATTGCATGAGTTGGGTTTGTCGTCATCGAGTTGTGTGGATGGACTGATGTTGTTGTTCCGTTCCTGTTTTCTCAGCGAAATAAAATAAAATTTCACACTTGCTTGGGTCGCGTGTAGTCGTAACGAATGGGGTCGTTACACAATTTGAAATTGAATCTCGTAGCATTTGAATTATTGCTAACCAACCTTCTTTCACTTGTTTTATTCTACAGTTTGAAGGTAAATATTCTTGATTTATATGGAAATCGCTTAAACTTGATACCCGCGCAAAAAAAGTACTTAAAGCATTTTTATAAAAAATTCATCATGTTCCAAATATTTTTTCAAATATTCCATAAAGGTGGAGATCCATTGTCATAGGTTCCTTAAACTTGTACTAACATCCTAGGATTCTGAAATAATATCAATTTGATTATTGATGTTTTATATGACACATAATCATACTCCACTCAACAAGTTGGTGGCCTTCTTCACCCGTGTCGATGTCATTGGTGTACTTTGAGGCATTTGATCTAGTGCAACAATAGCTAATGGTTTTGAGAACAAAGGTTTAGGACTCAATGTATCCTCAAGTTCACTGATTCTTATTTTTAATCTAATATTTTCTGGATCTTGCTCTGAAATAGTGTGAGAAAGAGCATCTCTAGCGGTGATATGCAATTTGAGGAGTCTCAAGGGTCCGACTCTTGAAATGTTAACTTCTGAATTCCAATTTCGAGTTATTTTCTTATTCTTAACGTGGACCTTTTCTATATTCAATTTTATTTCTTCCTTATTATACTAGGAATTATGCAACATTAAAGAATTCTCTTAAAAAATAATTGGTCCTTCCTAGGATAACTCCTCTTTTATATTATAACTTTCAGTTGTTGGACTACTGAGAGGGGGGGTGAATTAGTAATGAGAAATTATAGTACTTTTGACCACAATATATTCTTGAACAATATTCAAAAGTTTATCATTAGCATTTAATATATAATCAATAGTATAATCATAAACAACATAACATCACAATAGATACAAAGTACACCATAATTTACGTGGAAACCCAAATGGGAGAAAACCATTGAATGATTTTCTTATATATCAAAATAATACTTTCATTAGAAGCACCAAATTCCTGATTCTCCAGCTACAACTGGAAGGAGGCTCCAACCTCCTATTCTTAGGCTCCAACATGAATAAATCTACAACTCCCTAAATTCTCTGGCTCCAACCAGAAGGAGGATACAACCCCTTGAGTTGTACGGCTCCAAACAGAAGGTAGCTACAACAACCATTCATTTCCTCATCCTATCGCCCTAAAGTATAAGTGTAGACCAACTGTCACTATCACAAACTCTTACACTATCAATTCCACTGTCCTTGTCACTCTGTCTTTATCATTGTCACTCTGTCTCTATCACTATCACTGTCTCTTTGTCTCTGTCACTTTGTCTCTGTCACTGTCACTCTGTCATTGTTACTCTGTCACTGTCACTCTGTCACTGTCACTTTCACTGTCACTGTCTCATCAAACTGTATTTGTTCATCAACTGACTAAAACTTGTACCATACCATGCATCAACTGTATACCAACATACATATTATGTCATGCATAAATCATGAACCAAAGATACATCAATAAAGAATAGTGAATAATGAAATAGAGCATCAACCATGTGTAACTTGTACCGTATACCATACCATCAACCATATTCATATATGTACCATATCATCAATGAAGTATCTCAAAGAACAAATGCATGCCCCTCATGCATATGCCACCATACAACATGAATATGCCTCAACCATATACAATCAACTCAAAGATAAGAACTATAAGAAGCATGTCATGTGTTGAACCAGATATAAGAGTGCTCCTCACTCTACCAAGAAACCAAGATATGCCATATCCAGATACAAAACCAACCATACCAAGTATGCTTCAAGCATACACCATATCATGACAAGAAGTAACCATCAAAACATGTATACAACTATACCAATACCTCTGTAGATGACCTGAAACTCTGAGATGCTGACCTGTACAATTCCTTCAGACCTTTAGGGACTTGGTACCAACATCTACTCAATCTTTCATAATCTTTTCATAGATACATG
This sequence comes from Picea engelmannii, assembly GCA_009831015.1. Lineage (NCBI taxonomy): Eukaryota > Viridiplantae > Streptophyta > Pinopsida > Pinales > Pinaceae > Picea > Picea engelmannii. Next base: position 146,573 of record ML808918.1, on the reverse strand, counting down.
AATTTCTCATCTACAACCCCCAGATATCCTCACTTTCCTTCACTACAAACCACATACATTTGTTTCCTTCCGACCTGCAACTCACAAATACCTAAGAAAATAGGGTTTGTTGCAACCCCAAGACCTTCACCTTTGACCCTCATTTTCTACCTCAGAAATATTTCATCACAACCTTAGCAAAAGATCACTAGATCACAAGAAAGATAATCAATGAATGAGTGTGTGAGTGTACTTATGAGAGACTCCTTGAGGTGTTTATATACTTTATCATAGTAACATCTCTCTTTACTTTAGATATTTCTTGTTGCAACCACTTTACCCTTTGACTAATACTTTTAACCAACTAGGGGATTATTGAGCACTCTTCGGGGCTTCCAACTTTACAAAGCCATATCTCCCTAACCGCGAGGAACCACATGGCGTTCCACATATCAACATAAATGGAATGAACTATACTATCCATATATGATAGTATTCCTTATAATTTCACTCTCATTCTTGTCCATATTCAGTAATCAACTTTGGGTACCTATTGGCCCTTGACCAAGTTTTGAGGATCCTTGGTCATGTTTGACCTATTTTGGGACTTCGACAGGCTGGCGAAGGCAGAGCGCAAGTCAAAGCGGAGATAGCGAGATCACAACCCCTTGTTTAGGGATTTTTGGGCTTTGGGCTTATGTAACGGGTATGGGGATGTCATCCCATGGGTTTACCCATGTTTAGGCCCATTTTGTAATGTATAAATAGAAATATAGGCGATGTAAATAAGCATGCGCAAATATGTGATACCAAGTGCTAAGTGTAGGTGATAGTTGTACATGATTTTTGCATGCTGTGTGAGACTTGCAAGGCTAAGTGCAAGTGACTGTAAGAGATTGAGTAGAATCTTTGTGCTCTAACATAGCTCGGGGAAGGAGGATCTAGCGAGGTGCGCACAGATCTCTTGTCCTATGCGGAGTAGTATCTTGTGTCTCTGTGCATGTAGAAGATTGACAGAAGATAATAAAAGAGAAGAAGAGTTGGTGGACGTAGCCCCAGGCTGGGGGTGAACCACGTATATCCCATGTTGTTATGATTTGTGCGATGTAATGATGTGTTTATATGTTTACTTTCTTAGTGATTTGACATAGATAAATGATAGATAGATCTGTTGATGTTTTGTGCTTAATAATATGAATAAGTTCTAGATCTAACCTATGTGAATGTGCTTAGTGCTCGACTATACTAGACCTGGGTGAATACTTCAATGCTCTGTGATTCAGGTTTTTACTGCGAAGTAGATACTGGTTAAATATTGATGAATTGTAACTGCTAAGTGCTTTGATAGAATATTGTAATCAAAGATTTGTGTCCCAGCTAAGGTTGTAGACACTGGAGTCCTGCAACCACCCCTGTCTCTACCTCAGGTGAGACTTTATCTGCTTCGCAGGTGTTGCCGAAAGGGCCGGTAGTTAGGTTTTTTTTGGTGCACCCTTGAGCGTTGAACCCTGGGTCTTCCCATGTGCCAACAAATGGTTCCATTGCCAGGACCTAAAACTGTGATTTCTGGGAACTGAAGTAAAGAAAAAGAGAAGTTGTGTGCATAGATTTGCTGCTGAAGTGTGCAGTATTCGAAATGAAACTGTGGTTGCTGGGAACTAAAGAAAAGAGAAAGCTCCATGCGTAGATCTATTTCCCTAGTGAGCAATATTCTACTTGACCTGTACAACTATGTGCTAACAAGAGAAGTCAGATCTGAAGAAAAGAGGTAAGATATTGAAGCTTTGTGCTCTGATAAAGGTAAGAACAATGAAATTTTTTGATTGAAAAGGTAAGATAAGTGGAATTTTTTATTTCGAAAGTATGAATTTAGGTATGTTTGATAAAAAAATTCCTAGCCTGAAAACTAGGGCACAACTAGATGAAATAAGATTTGATATGAGTAGATCTGATATAAATGATGAAAGATATTTTATTCCTATGCATAGAAAGAATGTTTGGACTAACAAATGGATCTAGAAAGAATTTTTTATAGGTTAGTTACTGCGACCCTAGTGCGCATTACAGGAAATGTTGGGGATCTTTCAAAATAAATAGAGGACTAACTCTTTGCTATAGTTGCAGAAGACCATGACATCTTGCTAAGGAATGCCCTGGAAGAGATCCTATTTGTCTTTGTTGTAAATATATGAACCATGAAGTTTTGTATTTCCCTAGAATGATTGCTAAGGTTGACATAATGAATATGAGACAAGAAAACCCTGAGGAAGATCAAGAAACTAAGACCATGGCAGAACCCCGGAAAGAATCAGAGAATGTATTGCTACAAATGAAAGAAACCCTAAATGATCACATAAATATCAACTTATCAGAGATATTCAAAGAAAAAGAATGCATAGAAACAAGAATAGGAGACTTCGACATTGATTGTGTTCTGGATGAAGAAGCACAGGTGAATATGATGACAGAAAGAACTTGGGAAATTTTAGGAAATCCTGCTATGATTCCTTCATTGGGAGGAATATGATTATTCAGAGGAAAGATGATAACCCTATGTGGAAGACTCACCCAGATATCTATGAGAGCTCATGGAACTTCGACATAAGAATATTTTGAGGTTGTTAAATTTATTGAGAATGACACCCCATTTGCTATGTTACTAGGAAAAACCTGGATTTAGAAGGATCAGGCCAGAAGAAAAGAAGAGGAAGTCTTAGAACAGAAGAAGAAAGAATTAAAATATTTCATGACTAGGAGGATAGCGCACTTGATTGAAGAACAGGAGAACATAGTGAAGCTATTTAGAACCAGAACCTTAGATGTCGAAGTTGAAAGAACATAAGAAGACTCACATAAGAGTGGAGCACCTACCCCGGACATAGAAGAAGTATTTCCCTTGAACCCTATGAAAGAATCTCAACAACACGAAGTTACTATACCAAAAGGAGATAAGAATCATAATGGAAAGAGGAATACTGAGACAAATATCACAGGGAAGAAGGATAGAAAGCTCAGTAAGAAGAGAGAAAAGTTGAAAAATGTTCCAGAGGGGACTTCGCAGAAGGAAGATTTGCAAAACTGGAACTTCGTCGAGATATCAGAACAACAAAACACGAGACTTCGCCATGGCAAAGTGATATAACAGTTGGAGGCATTATGACCGTTAGACAGATGCCTCCTAACAGTTAGAACAACAATTATGACCAGAAAGCTAGTCTTTAGACTGTTGGGACCGCGCCATAATGAACAAAATCGCATTGATGAAGGCCTCTTGTCCATTGGAGAAGATCCGTTACCCTGCTGTCTACTTATACTGTCGACTGTTGCACCAAGAACACTTTTGCAAATTGTATCCAAGCCAAATCATTGCTACCGTGTTGTGTTTACTAAGATTGACACCTGTTCTATTTCTTTGAGCACCAATTCATCAATATGAGTTATCCGATCTTGAGCATGTATGCCAGACAAACTCAGTACAGCTGAAAAGTGTGTAGAAGAAGTTCTAATTGATCTAATGTCCGAGAAAGTAATTTCCACAGGTATTCAAGCCTCATCAACGAGAGGAGTAAAAGCCTCCCTGTCGACTGCTCGCGGATCCGGACCATCCCGAGCTGCAGAAGAGAAGAGAACCAAGCATCGAGATGACTTGGTGAATGCGAAGTTAATCCCGACTATCCTTCCTGACTACATCCCGCCTTTGGCTGGCGCGGTGAGTCGTGACAGTGTCCCGAGGGACCTCGATTATACCTTGGTTACTGCATACCTCCCGAAGGGGATACGTGTAGTTAGAACACAACAAGATAAGATCGCGACATTAAAATTCAACGACTTCAACCTAGGGGACCGCAAGAACCATAATATGCTTTCTCCTCATAGGTACTTGACTAGGACGAAGGGGAAGAAATTGAGGATATTCCCCCAACCATGAACTATGAACCTCACACAGTTCACCATCTTGAATGTGATGAAGATTCCACATTTTGGAAGGCACCAGGAGGTTAATGCGTGTGTCAAGCTCCTGCTATCATGCTACCACAATGACTATATATGGCTAGATAGACGCATCACAGTCGATTCAACGTTGATCCATAGGATCATTGGATTGAGTATGTAGGGATCTGATCCACAAGACTTCTACCTAGGGAAGGCTCCAGACTGCACACTGACACAGAGGATTAAAGACACATATGGCGGTGTAGGAAAGGGGATGTGAGGTGACAAGGTAGCTTCCATCCAGAATGACGCAGTGCGCCTGGCCTACTAGTTGATCATAGGAAAGATAGTGATAAAGAATAGATCTACGCAGGTCACGGGGTTCATTGTTGACCTCGCCGAAAAATGTGTAGAAGGACTCCAAATGAACTAGGCAAAGTACTTAGTCAACTAGCTCAAATTGGATTGCTGCGAAGCTCAGGATTAGGGCTATGAGTTCTATTTCAGTTGGCTGCTGATCCTCATAGCATTTACTACTTGGGAGATGCTGAAAGGTGCGACCTTCCTAGATATTGATCCATTTGAGCCACTCGATGTGAAGTTCACCACGCTCTAGTACTGGAACGATATGGGAAAACAATGGCAGTCGAATGTAGTATTTCACACATACTATCTCCAGTTGAAGAGGGCTATTGGGGCTATCCCTCGTATGACGCCGAACACCCTGCACTGGTTCAGACCCCTCATGGAGTTTCGTGTAGATCGACACTTTATTTGTATCACTGTGCATGCAGACGAGCATAAAGAAGAGCTTCAATCATATTATAAGCTCACAAAGGAGGATATCGAGGAGATTACCAAGGACTGGTCTGTAGAGCTCCTTATCCCTGCTAACCCCACAAAAATGTTTGATCCCAAACTAATTGGCAGCTCATAGGCCACTCATGAAGAATACGATACACCTGGAACCAACAGAAGGAAGAATACCGAAGAGGTACAAAACCTAAGAAACACATCAACAAAAACTTCTTCAGAATAACCGGGACGAGGAGGTGATGACGAAGTAGTTAAAGACGATACTAATGGAAAAGATGATCAAAAAAAGCCAAGAGAAGTAACACTGCCTAGGTATCCTGTCGATGAGGCTAATCCCTCTAAGAAAAGGAAGGTTTCCCCCATGAAACCCACCTCGAGGAAGAAATCCAGAGCTAGTAAGACCAATTTGCAGACTGTTCTCATGCTCGATGACTTCGACTTCATCATCGCAACTGTATCAGAAGCCTCATAGGATATTATGTAGAACACCAAATACAAGCAAGCAACCATGTATGATAGGATTGACACATAACTCAGAGGGGTACAACGGGTCCTTCAATCCAACCGCGCAGTATCCACTGCGCCCCAACCATCAGAAGAACCAGAGTTGGAAGATGAGCCTTCCCAACTCTGCAGAATAGCTGATGCGACTGAAGCTCTCCTTCGTCGAGTGCAAGAAGAGAAATAACAAGCCATGGTGGCCCTAAAGCAAGCACAACAGGAAATTGTAGAGCAACACCGAGTTGCGCAGTAGGAGAAGGATGACCTCCACACCAAGTTCGAAGAGGAGAAAGCACTGATCCAATAAGAGAGAGAGAATTTGCTCATAGAATAGATCAGAGTCAAAGAAGTAGTCAACAGATCACTTCACTCTGTGACAGGCTTAGAGAAAAAGGCAAAAGACCAGTGGAGAAACAAGTAGCGTAGCTTGCGAAATCTATCCAATAGCTTCGACAGAGAATCATAGACCTAGAGATATGAACAATGCCAAGTACCCCACAGGACGTGCAAGATCAAAGAGAAGCCACTGCCTAGAGTGCAGTTGAGAGGATCAGATCATTCACTTTGGAATGTGAACAACTTAGCAGTAGAAGTGCACAAAACTACGAGTGACTTATTGAATACCCTGAACTAAAGGCACTGGAGTCACAACTCCACGAGGCAAAGAAGAAAGCAGTGATAGTATAGGCGCAGTTGAAGCTCTTGTCAGCAGTTGAAAGGATGATGCGATCCCAGGAAAAATGCACTGCTGAACAGAAGGTCCACACCATATAGAGAAAAGTCATCGAAGTGACTCAGAGGCCCCAACCAGTCCAGGACAAAGTGTGCCAATTGTTTGAGGAGATTGAAGGCCGAGGAGTAGAGCTGGAACAAATAGTCACTACAGTTGAACAATGCTTAGAGGGACCTACCAACAAAGAAGTTATCCAAGAGTTCACCGAGAAGGAGGCCTTGGCGCAACAACAGGTCGAAGAAGCTCGAGCCAATCTTGAGGCTCTTGAAGCAGAGCTACCCAGACCAGAGTGACTTGGGACGAGTCACAGGTGAGTGTTGGGGGCCTGTTGTTCCTTGACCAATTTTTGAGGATCCTTGGTCATGTTTGACCTATTTTGGGACTTTGATAGGTTGTCGAAGGCAGAGTGCAAGTCAAAGCGGATATCGCGGGATTTGAGCCCCTTGTTTAGGGCCTTTTTGGTTTTGGGCTTATGTAATGGGTATGGGGATGTCGACCCATGGGTTTACCCATGTTTAGGCCCATTTTTTAATGTATAAATAGAAAGCTAGGCGATGTAAGTAAGCACACACAAGTACGTGATACCAATTACTAAGTGAAGGTGATAGTTGTACATGCTTTGTGCATGCCGTGTGAGACTTGCAAGGCTAAGTGCAAGTGACTGTAATATATTTAGTAGAAGCTTTGTGTTGTAACCTAGCTCGGGGAAGGAGGATCTGGCGAGGTGTGCGCATATATGTTGTCCTATGCAAAGTAGGATCTTGTGGCTCTGTGCATGTAGAAGATTGACAGAAGATAATAAAAGAGAAAAAGAGTTGGTGGATGTAGCCCCAGCCTGGGGGTGAACCACGTATATCCCGTGTTGTTATGCTTTGTGTGATGTATTGATGTGTTCATATGTTTACTTGCTAAGTTCTTTGACATAGATGTTGGTCACTATAATTGCTTAATTAATTCTAAACAACCAAGTGAAACATAAATTATCAACCCAGGGAAGTCTTTTATTTCAAAGATAGCCACGCACTATATATGCTCAATTCCAAAGCAACTTAGTGTTGTAGTAAAGAAATTTATACTAATTATACTTGCTTGAATGAACTGAAGCTCTGAATTAAATCACAGGAAAGTAATCTCCCTATTGCAATTCCTTAAAGATCAATCTAAGAATCCTAGATTACATTAAATTAACGCTTGCAATGGGAAATAACAACTATTCTGCAATCAGAGAACATGACCCTTACTCTCAACATAGACTTCAACATTAACACTCTTTCATGAAAACAGTAATGCAGAAAACAATTAACTCTATCTAACAGAAAACAAAGCCACCTGGTTCCTTTCTTTCTAAGCAGGAGCCTTGATCCTTACTTCTGTTTTAGTATACTTGTGAGGTTGAGGTTTACAGAGAACAGGGCAGTCTGATTCCTTCCTTTCTGAGCAGGGATCCCTAACCCAGTTTCTGGCTAACACCAATGGAAGTCTACAGAGAACAGGATGTTTTGGTTCTTTCCTTTATAAGTAGGAAACCTTAACCCAATCCCTAGTTAACACACTTGTAGAGGTAAAGGAAATATACAGAAGACAAGGTGTTGTGATTCCTTCCTGTCTGAGCAGGAACCCCTTAACCAAATCTATGGCTAGCACACTTGCAGAGATAAAGGAAATCTACAGAAGACAAGGTGTTGTGATTCCTTCCTGTCTGATCAGGAACCCCTTAACCAAATCTTTGTCTAGCACACTTGCAGAGGTAAAGGAAATCTACATAAGCCGAGGTATTTGGATTCCTTCCTGTCTGGACAGGAACCCTTTTAACCGAACTTCTGGCTAGCACACTCGCAGCAGTAAATGAATTCTACAGAGGGTATGATGTTCCGATTCCTTTCTGTCTGAGCAGGAACCCTTAATCAAATCTCTAATAACCTCATAAAATCATCACATAAGATTTCTGATAAAAAGAATTACAAATCCCATTCAATAAACTAAGACAGAGTCAGTAGTGTTTCAGCAAAGCGAAATTTATTAAAACAGTGTTTCAGCAAACAATAGTTTAAACAAAGCATGAACAAAAATTATACTAACACACTTCTAACTAATGAGTGAATCTTGTGATGAAGGTGGGCCCTCCCTTCTCACAATATTCCCCTGAACGAAGAGCTAGAGAAGGATACTCAAAGCAGTCTTATATTCATCTGTCGAAATATCACATTACAAGTTGAAAAAATAGAATACGTCTCGCTTCTCTGGAGTGCTTTAATACATCAAAACTTGCATATCTCGAATGGTGATTTCCTCTGATTTAAAGAGGAAATCCCTTCGATACAATCATTACAATGCATATATGAATCCTATCCTAAGTCAGATCTTCTTTCTAAATCGACATAGGATGTCCTAGTCTCACGCAACCGAATGCTATTACAGGAACTGAACGAGGTATTGCTGTTACGGCTAGTGTAACAACTTCTTCTCATCGTTGCTGATGCTATTTCAACATCACAATTCGCGGGCTGTTTCAGCCACGTGAATTGCACTCTGACTGTGTTGACCGTCGACTATGGCAGCTTGTGATTCAGCATCGTCGGTTCTGGCGGTTTCTTCTATGTTTCAGCATCTGCAACTTTGGACTGTGTAATAGCTCCGTGTTTCAGCATCTTGCGACCTCGGACTGTGTAGCAGTTTCGTGTTTCAGCATCTGCGACCTCGGACTGTGTGGCAGCTCCGTGTTTCAGCATCTGCAACCTCAGACTGTGTAGCAGCTCCATTTTTCAGCATCAGTTCTGTGTTTCAGCAACGACGGCCTTGGACAGTTCTGTGTTCAGCAATAGGCCTTGAATGCAAATCTGCAGTTTTGGACACTTATGTGTTTCTAATCAATGGTTAAGTATGAGAGTGATGTAAAATATTATGGAAAACATATTAAACATATAGTAATGAGAAGGGACGTTGTATACCTTTGAGATGATCAGATAAAGTGATAGTATGAGTCTAAATGTAGGTGATCAAGAGTATAATGGTGGAAAAAAATATAGGCAAAAAGGTACATTGTGTGGTCCTAACATCCCCCCCAACTTAAGGTGTTGCATGTCCTCAGGCAACTCACTCTGAATCAGAATCTGGATACCTACTCTGATCATGTAAGCTACTCAAGCTGTAACTCTGGGAGGTACTGTCTGTCAGCGTTCTGAACCCTTGCACTTCCTGCAGTCTTTGCCATGCTGCTGTTTTTGCCTTTTTAGGAAGCTTGTAACTGATTTGATATCTCTCTATGGGAAACCAGAGAATGGGAAAATAGAACCTGTACCTAATCCAATTCTCAGCACAATGTCTCATACACTGGATATACTTGGGTATCCTAGAAATTGCGACTTCTAAGTTGGCAGGACCAAAAGGATTGTGCTGTTGTCTCTTTTCTGTGGATTGCTGTCAAAACAGGTTATTATCCTGGAGGGCAGGAATCTCTATGGATTTGATGATGCGTTCACAATCCTGAATCACTTCTGATTGTAGGTGCTGAACATGTTCAGTCACCCCTGGTTGCTTTAAGAACACATAATATTGTGAGATGAAGGTGGATGCCCTTTGTGGTTCTGGTCTGATCCAGAGGAGACGATTGTCTTCATTGTTCTGGGCAGCTGAAAAGTCACCTTGCCAAATGATTTGATTGAGGAGAAAGGAAGTAAATGCTCGAAGTTGAACATCCCCAACTAGAGGATTTATGTTCAGCAGCCTGTTTTCTGGAATGGCCTCATTATGGAAGTAAGCCTCACAGAGGAGGTGCTGATCCCTGGTAGAGGTAGCTACAAAAGTTTTGATAAAGTCTGCTGATGAAATGACTTCATGGGGTTTTCCTTCCATAATAGACTTAATCTGAAACCACATGAGTCTCTCCATGAGAAATAAAGAATAGTTACAAGATGGTTTCCTTGTGGCCATTAGTTTTTGCATCATATCAAATGCCAGGATCAATCTGTCCTTCAAGTCTTTGTTTTTCTTCTTAAGCTCACGAACTGTCTGGCGTGTCTGGTCCGATGCTTCCCAATTTGAGAAGGTTTGATTGATCTAGATCTGTTTGTGCACTTGCAGATTTTTGGCCTGTGTTTCAGCATACTCCTTCTTCCATTTCTGTATCTCTGCCTGCTCATCCCATAACTGGGAAGTCTGAGTTTCGGCATGGGAAGTAGTGGGATTAGGCATGGTTTGAGTAGATTGTTCCCTGGAAGTGGAGAGATTGGTCTGATTGGGAGGTGCAAATTCCTCCATGGTCATTGTTTGCACAACCTTATTGACAACAGTAGGAGCTTCTCTTATGATGCAAGACTCAGTCTTAATCTTGATAGTGTCTACTGGTTCTTGTGTTGCAGCAGGTTCAGTCTTGGGCTTGCTAGGGCCTGCTGGTTCTTGTGTTGCAGCAGGTTCTTTCTTGACAAAAGGTGAAGGAATGGGGGCTGCTCCTGGCACAGGCACTTGAATGATCTTATAGCCTGCTTGATGGTAAATATCGCCACATTGGCAACACATGTATTCTTTACATACACTCTCTGTGGCCTCTTTTGCTGTTCGGGCTAAGGTGTACAGGCTTAATTCTTTTTCATATGCTTCCCTTGCCCTGACTAATTCTTTCTAGTATGATTCTAATTGAGATTTTAAAAAGTTGTTTTCTTCCAAGACATCGGCCATTGTTTGTTTGGATTTAGAGGTGACTGGTTCTTGTGTGGCAGTCACAGCCTCATGAGCTGATGCTTGTGGAGCATCTACAGGAATGGCAACTGATGCTTGTGTTTCAGCCTCCTGGTGTAAGGAGAGTAGTGTTTCAACACCCTCAACCTCTGATTCCTGAATCTCAATATCAATGGTTGGTTCTTGTGTTTCAGCCACTGGGTGTTGTGTTGCAGCATCTGGGGTCTCAGTTTCCTCAATTTCAAAATCAGTGGTTGGTTCTTGTGTTTCAGCCACTGAATGTTGTGTTGCAGCATCCGGGGTCTCAATTTCCTCAATTTCAACTTCAATACCAGTGGCTGGTTCTTGTGTTTCAGCCACTGGATGGGTAGCTGGTTGTGTTTCAGCTACTTCAAAGACAAATGATGTCTGGGCTTCTCATTCCTGTAATTCAATATCGGTGGCTGGTTCTTGTGTTGCAGCCACCGAGGTCGGAATAGGCAAAGATCTGGGGGTTTGGGAAGTTGAAGATGTATGGCGTATCAGTCGAATAGGTGGGGGATCTAGGGTAGTGAGTATAAAAGCTGGCCTCATTGAGGTTCTTGTACGCTGTTTGTGCAGGAAGGGTGGAAAGGGGACAATCTATTTTCGTTTGCTTGGAGGTCTTTTCTGAATGATAGGGCAGGGAACATTTTATGGTTCAGAGTCATCACTGAGAACATGAAGGGCGGGGGTGGATGACTCTGGTAGGGTATGTGGTGGATTAGGTGGGGTAGGGGAAGGTTCTATGGGTGGGATATTGGGTATTTCGGGAACGTCTGGGGGTTTTTTCTACTGCTGCTCCTGGGGTATTTCAACAGCTGGTTGAGGGTTTATGGGTGAATTATTTAGTAGTCGGTTTTGTTCAAAACCCTTGTTGATGAGTAATTGAACAAGGCGGTGATGGGTAAGTGACAGGGTTGGATCTTTTGCTGTCCGATAGTAATGTGCCATGTTCTTCAAGCAGCCCAGCAAATAATATGGAATATTGATCCGTCTGTTGTGCCTTAAATGAGAAAGTAGAAGGAAGTCGTGCTGATACACTACCTGATATCGACCTTCGCAGGTCAGGTAATGCTTGATAAATCTGGTGACTTACGGCCATGGTGGTGGCAATGAGTTGAGATGAACACCCCTTCCTTTCAGTATAATACGTTCCTCGGGCAAGAAGAAATTCTGCTGAACAGTCCCAATGATATGTTTTCTGCTGAACGTACGTTTTCCGTTCATGGGGAGGCCTGATACCTCTGCTATGCCTTCCTTTGTGACTGGTATTCGCACCCCTTCAACGACGGAGTGGTCCTCCTGGAGATTTCGAGCGAACTGTAGGACCTGCTGTTCATTGTAAGATGGAAGTCTGTGGAAGTAATTGAGCCACCCTGCCTGCTGGAAGATTTTGTATGCTACTGGGTAGTGTTCCAGCAACACTGTAGTGGCGGGCTCATTTCGTATGGTAGATCCTCCCATGGCTAACAGCTTGGTAAGATACAACGTCGAGAGTTTTGTGTATCAGCTTCTGCAGAGTGAGTTTTTCCGAGCGACGTTATGCAGGAATAGTAGTTAAATGTGCGAAAGGGTGGTGAATTAAGGATGATGGCGGTGAAATCGAGTGTAATGATGATATCGTGGATTTGAAATGTACTTTCCCTCCCATCAAGTGTGGTTAGTACTAATTGTACTTGAATGGTCATAATGGCTAAAAATCTTTCTCATTAACTACAGTCTAATCTGAATTACACAATATCTACATACCTCTTCTTACCATTTGATTCATTCAGCCAACCAGATATCATTCCTGTCCGAGATGGTGCTGTCATGGCAGAGATCGTCGAGGGTTTGCCGATTAGGAGGATGAACTATACTCTGAGGTCGTAAAAGCTTGCTGACGGACGGTGGTGAGAGACTGGTGTTTCAGCAACAGAGAAGAATGGAACAATTGTTTGTAGATGAAGAACTGCTGTTGACTGGTGTTTCAGTATCGGAAGAAAGTCAAAAAGTGCTGAACGGTAGTGTTTAAGCATCGGGAAGAAGTCAATCATGATGAACAGTGGTGTTTCAGCATCGTGAATGAATGATGAAGGGTTGCTGACAAATGGTGTTTCAACAACAGAAAGAGGCGAAACAATTGCTAGACGGAATTGTTTCGTCGATGATGGAGGGTGAAAAAAATGAAGGGTTGCTGATAATGGTGTTTTCAGCAACAAAAGGAAGAAAGTCGAAACAAGTGCTGGACGAAGTTGTTTCGACAATGAAAATAGTGAGAAAATGGCGGGCTGGAGTGTTTTGGGAGTGGGAAGAAATGAAAAATGCTGAACAGTGGTGTTTCTGCATCGGAAAAAAATGATGAAGGGTTGCTGGTAACGGTGTTTCAGCAACGGAAAGGGGAAAGGTGAACCAACTGCTGGACGGGGTTGTTTCGGTAATGAAAATGATGAGGAAATGGCGGACTGGAGTGTTTTGGATATGGGAAGAAATGAAAAGTGTTGAACAATGGTGTTTCAGTATCGGGAAAAATGATGAAGGGTTGCTGGTAACGATGTTTCAGCAACAGAAAGGGGAAAGGCGAAACAAGTGCTGGACGGAGTTGTTTCGGTAATGAAAATGATGAGGAAATGGCGGACTGGAGTGTTTTGGATATGGGAAGAAATGAAAAGTGCTGAACAGTGGTGTTTCAACATTGGAAAGAAATTCACCAGTGTTCATCAGTGGTGTTTCAGCATCGTGAAAATCAGCAGTGCTGCACAGCGGTGTTTCAGCATCGTGAAAATCAGCAGTGCTGCACAGCGGTGTTTCTTTGAAGAAAAATCGGCCTCTCTTGTGCTTTGATCGGGATCCTGCAAAAATCAACTGTAGGACGATATTTCTTGACAGGGATTATTAGTAAATGAAATCTAATCTAATATAATCTAATACTAAAGGAAATCTTAAAGGAATTAATTGTTACTTGGGGTAGAAACCCTCTCAACGAAGAGAAAATGAGTGTCTGCCATGCATGTGGCCTTAAAATATTCTTTAGAAATGGGTTTCTGGTACAGATGGAGCCGATGACCATTTACAAGTAACGACATTCTGGAGTCATCGATTGTAAGGAGCCTTACTTTTCCATTAGGAAAAACTGTGTCTACTTCGTAAGGTCCTAACCATCTTGTGCGCAGTTTCCCTTGAAATTATTTGAACCGAGAATCATACAGTAGAGCCCAATTACCTTTTTGGAACTGCTTATTCTTGATATTTTTGTCATGCCATTGTGATCTTTGCTGTTGAATTAAAGTTGTTTGCTGAATGGCATCTAGTCTTTTCTCTTCTAGTTCATTAAGCTGCTGCAGCCTGACTGTCTGTGCATTGGTTAGATCAAGGTTGGAAGCTAAAGCAGTCCTTAAGGTTTTTATCTCAAATTCCATAGGAAAGACAACACTCTTTCCATAGACCAGTTCATAGGGAGAAAATCCTGTAGTATTTCTCCAGGTAGTTCTGTAGGCCCATAGTGCTTCAAGGAGTCTGTTGGACCAATCCTTTCTACTTTCCTTCACTATTTTTGTGAGAATGGCTTCTATTACTTTGTTTGTTCTTTCCACCTGTCCATTGGATTGGGGGTGGTATGCTGTAGTCATTCTCTGCTGAATATGATATTTCTGAAGGGTGGCTTTGAATCCATGAGAAGAGAAAGGAGGTCCTCCATCTGTGACTAACTCTCTTGGTATTCCAAATCTGGTGAAGATGACTGTGAATAAGAATTTTATAACTGCTTCTTCAGTTTCTCTATGGAGTGCCTTGGCTTCCACCCATTTAGTCATGTAGTCTGTGCAGAACAGTATATAAACTTTTTGATTGGATGGAGGGTTGATGGGTCCTATGAAATCTAAGGCACATCTTTCAAATGGTTCAAGTACTACCTGGGGGTTTAATGACATTTCATCTCTATGATTAGGTTGGCCTACTCTTTGGTAGCTATCACAGGCCTTGACATATTTCCTTGCATCTTTGAAGAGTGAGGGCCAATAGTACCCCATCCTAAGAATTTTATATGCTGTTCTTTTGTCAGCAAAATGCCCTCCACAAGGGTCATCATGACAAGTTTTCAATATATCATATACCTCATCTTCTCGAACACACCTTCTGATTTCTTGATCAACTCCTGTATGGAAAAGGTACCCACTTATCCAACTGTACTGAGAACTTTGATGAACAATACTTTTCTTCTCTCGGTAGGATAGGTGTGATGGTAACTTCCCTGCAACTAAATAATTAGCAATATCTGCATACCAAGGTGAGTGAGCAGAAACTGCAAATAAATATTCATCAGGAAAGGAATCA
>ML808918.1:99376-127777 GCA_009831015.1 Picea engelmannii | reverse complement strand
TACATAGTATATCAAACTCAAACAGAAATTCATCAGGATCCTCTGAAGATAACCCATGAAAATTTGGCAATGCTGAGAGTGGGATGTTTTTCATGGGGGCTGCTCCTCTAGGGAGATCACCAATAGGAAATCCTAATGTAGAATTTTTTTTTTCATCTTTTACCTCTCCTTCAGGATCTACCTGTTCTTCATGATGCAATCACTCATTGAACCCATCCATGTCTTCTTCTGTCTGTTCTCCTGCTGCGCTTGCTCTGTCCTCAATGTCTTCTATTGGCTTCTGGACTGTCTCTGGGCTCCCAACTTCTTTCCCTGTTCCAAAAAATGCTCGAAATGAAGGCTGGGAATTTTGAAGATTTGGTCGTTGGGCAGCAGATTCAGACTTGGATGTAATGTCATCAATGAAAGTCTTTCTTCCTCCTTTTCCTTTTCCCTTGCCACCTGTCGGGTTAGTGTCTTTGGGGTCTTTCATGCATTCTTTTTATCTAAAGAAAAAGAAATCACAAGTGCTTTTGAAATCTATAGCTATCTTCCCCGGAAACGACGCCAAAATGTTGGTCACTATAATTGCTTAATTAATTATAAACAACCAAGTGAAACATAAATTATCAACCCAGGGAAGTCTTTTATTTCAAATATAGCCACGCACTATATATGCTCAATTCCAAAGCAACTTAGTGTTGTAGTAAAGAAATTTATACTAATTATACTTGCTTGAATGAACTGAAGCTTTGAATTAAATCACAGGAAAGTAATCTCCCTATTGCAATTACTTAAAGATCAATATAAGAATCCTGGATTACATTAAATTAACGCTTGCAATGGGAAATAACAACTATTCTGCAATAAGAGAACATGACCCTTACTCTCAACAGAGACTTCAACATTAACACTCTTTCATGAAAACAGTAATGCAGAAAACAATTAACTCTATCTAACAGAAAACAAAGCCACCTGGTTCCTTTCTTTCTAAGAAGGAGCCTTGAGCCTTACTTCTATTTTAGCATACTTGTGAGGTTGAGGTTTAGAGAGAATAGGGAAATCCAATTCCTTCCTTTCTGAGCAGGGATCCCTAACCCAGTTTCTGGCTAACACCAATGGAAGTCTACAGAGAACATGATGTTTTGGTTCTTTCCTTTCTGAGTAGGAACCCTTAACCCAATCCCTGGTTAACACACTTGTAGAGGTAAAGGAAATATACAAAAGACAAGGTGTTGTGATTCCTTCCTGTCTGAGAAGGAACCCCTTAACCAAATCTCTGGCTAGCACACTTGCAGAGATAAAGGAAATCTACAAAAGACAAGGTGTTGTGATTCCTTCCTGTCTGAGCAGGAACCCCTTAACCAAATCTCTGGCTAGCACACTTGCAGAGGTAAAATAAATCTACAGAAGCCGAGGTATTTGGATTCCTTCCTGTCTGAGCAGGAACCCTTTTAACCGGACTTCTGGCTAGCACACTCGCAGCAGTAAATGAATTCTACAGAGGGTATGATGTTTTGATTCCTTTCTGTCTAAGCAGGAACCCTTAATCAAATCTCTGCTAACCTCATAAAATCATCACACAAGATTGCTGATAAAAAGAATTACAAATCCCATTCAATAAACTAAGACAGAGTTAGTAGTGTTTCAGCAAAGCGAAATTCATTAAAACAATGTTTCAGCAAACAATAGTTTAAACAAAGCATGAATAGAAATTATACTAACACACTTCTAACTAATGGGTTAATCTTGTGATGAAGGTGGGCCCTCCCTTCTCACAAGATTCCCCTGAATGAAGAGCTAGAGAAGGATACTCAAAGCAGTCTTATATTCATCTGTCGAAATATCACATTACAAGTTGAAAAAATAGAATACGTCTCGCTTCTCTGGAGTGCTTTAATACATCAAAACTTGCATATCTCGAATGGTGATTTCCTCTGATTTAAAGAGGAAATCCCTTCGATAAAATCATTACAATGCATATCTGAATCCTATCCTAAGTCGGATCTTCTTTCTAAATCGGCATAGGATGTCCTAGTCTCACGCAACTGAATGCTATTACAGGAACTGAACGAGGTATTGCTGTTACGGCTGGTGTAACAACTTCTTCTCATCGTTGCTGATGCTATTTCAACATCGCAATTCGTGGGCTGTTTCAGCCACGTGAATTGCGCTCTGACTGTGTTGACTGCCGACTGTGGCGGCTTGTGATTCAACATCGTCGGTTCTGGCGGTTTCTTCTGTGTTTCAGCATCTGCAACTCTGGACTGTGTAATAGCTCCGTGTTTCAGCATCTTGCGACCTCGGACTGTGTAGCAGTTCCGTGTTTCAGCATCTGTGACCTCAGACTGTGTGGCAACTCCGTGTTTCAGCATCTGTGACCTCAGAATGTGTAGCAGCTCTGTGTTTCAGCATCAGTTCTGTGTTTCAGCAACGACGGCCTTGGACAGTTCTGTGTTCAGCAATAGGCCTTGAATGCAAATCTGCAGTTTTGGACACTTATGCGCTTCTAATCAATGGTTAAGTACGAGAGTGATGTAAAATATTATGCAAAACAGATTAAACATATAGTAATGAGAAGGGACGTTGTATACCTTTGAGATGATCAGATAAAGTGATAGTATGAGTCTAAATGTAGGTGATCAAGAGTATAATGGTGGCAAAAAGTATAGGCAAAAAGGTACATTGTGTGGTCCTAACAATAGATAAATGATAGATAGATATATTGATGTTTTGTGCTTAATAATATGAATAAGTGCTAGATCTAACCTATGTGAATGTGCTTAGTGCTCGACTATACTAGATCTGGGTGAATACTGCGATGCTCTGTGATTAGGGTTTTTACTGTGAAGTAGATACTGGTTAAATATTGATGAACTGTAACTGCTAAGTGCTTTGATAGAATATTGTAATGACATATTTGTGTCCCAGTTAAGGTTGCAGACAATGGAGTCCTGCAACCACCCCTGCCTCTACCTTGAGTGAGACTTCATCTGCTTCACAGGTGTTTCCGAAAGGGCTGATAGTTAGGGTTTTATTGGTTCTCTCTTGAGTGTTGAAACTTGGGTCTGCCCTTGTGCCAACAGTACCAAAACCACACCATTGACATCAATTAAAACTAAACTATCAACAATATCCCCCTTTTGCATTGATGGAAATACTTAGGAATGGAAATACTTATGCCCATGCTCCCCCTGTGACAATCACTCCCCTTATATAAATGATTCTATCTCTTTGTTTTCATGCCTTTCTCTATCTCTCCCCCTTTGACATCAATGGAAAAGGGTAATCCTACTCTTGGGGGTGCTCCCCCTGTCTATAGGATTTTTTTTGTCTCTACTAACCTTTCTCTTCATGGTGCTTCCTCGTGTAACTCTCTGATGTATATGAAAAGAATTCAAAATAATTATTTACTTGAACTCTTTCAAGACTTATGTTTCTCTCCCTCTGTCCTGTTAATCTTGGTGCCATTTGAATCATCGTGGGGCTAAAACTACTCCAAGTTTCTATCGTAGATACTCAAAAGTTTCCCTTTCAAGTCATTTGGTAAAGATATATGGAATATTCTCTTTTTCCCTGACATACTCTAGGTTGATGTTATTATTTGTATCCTATTCCCAGAGAAAGTGATATTTTATCAGAATATTCTTTGTCGTAGAATGCATCACTGGATTTTTGGATATAATGATGGTGCTAGTGTTTTCACAAAGTATTGAAATGGGCTCATCATACTTTACTTGTATATGTTGCAAAGTTTGTTTCATACAAAACACATGAGTACACCATGTCACTTCTGCAATGTATTCCACCTTTGTTGTGGACAAATATATTGATGACTATTTCTTGCGTAACCATGATACCAGACACTCACCCAAGTAGAAATTTTGTCCACTTGTACTTCTTATATCATCTATGCAACCTTCCTAATATGCATCTATGTAGGAAATAAGAGATATATCTTTCCCTTTTGGATACCATAATCCAAACTCTTATGCACCTTTGAGGTTTCTCAATATCCTCTTCACTACCATAACATGTGATTCCTTTGGTGCTGCTTGAAACCTTGTAACATGTCCATCTGCCAGCATCATGTCTAGCGTAGATGTTTTCACATAGAGTAAGTTTCCAGTCATCAATATGTACTGTCTCTGATATGCATCCTTAGAATCATCATCCTTACTTAACTTACAACTCATTTTCATAGGAGTACTAACTGGTTTGCAATCTGTCATCCCAAAAATTTTCAACATTTCTTTGATATACTTTCTCTAAGAGATGAAGATACCTTTGTTGTGCTGACATATTTGTAGTCCCAAAAAGAAATTTAAATCACCAAGCAAGGACATCTCAAACTTGTGTTGCGGGTCTTTGGAAAATTTCTGACTCATCCTGTCATTGTCACTTCCGAAGATAATCTCATATACATAGAATTCAATAATAAATATACTTTCTCGATCCAACTTTAATGCAAACCCCCTTCCCTCCAAAGGGGCTGCTCGACCTCCCAGTCTAGGATCATTCAAGTCATCGAACTGAATGGCACGTCGAGATCATTTAACTTGACACAGGCCCTTTCACCTTCTCAGCGCAGGTTGTGTGGCACCCGTGGACCCTCTCCTTAGTGCTTTTAAAATCTTAATGCCTATGGATGATATCTCTCTACGCTAGGCTCCCTCCCTTGATATGACCACGAACTACGACCTGTGGTCCAACTCCCTTCATGACCCTGTGCTTCAGGACTTTCGTGAACTTCTTGCTCCCTTTTCCCCAATTTCCAAATCGAAAAATTCTCCAGGACCAGATCTACAGTCCACATTCTTCTTGCGATCGAAAGTTGAGATTGAATCGTGAGTTTGAACTTCATGAGTATTCTCTTCTCCCAAATCTTCTTCTACCGATTGCGAATCATCGAAGTTTTTATTTCTCACCATGTGTTCTATCTCAATGTACAACTAGGATTTCTTTGGCTCTCAACTCTTTGGGAATTCACCTCCTTGACTTTTCTTTGAAGGGTTTCTTCCTCCAAAATACGTGGATCTCCGCCATGTGTCCTCCTGGATCCAATGGTCCAGAATCTTTCCACACTTTCCCTTCACGAAGTTTGAATTTCTCTCCTTGCAATTTTTCGAAATCCGAATCCTCGAACTCTTGGATCTGCTTCCACCTGTCTACCAGAATGATGGATGGTTTTATGGTCTTTTGGACTTCGACAATTCCTTGAATCCTTGACACACTTAGCACAATTTTCCCTTCGATACTTAGGCTATTCTCGAAGTTCTTCTGCACTCCTTGCAGAGTTCTGCGCAGATAGTTCTGTGACTTTGCTCGGCTTGAAAACCTTCAAGGTTCCCCATTCCTCTACGTCCTTCAATGAATGTTCTCTTTCCCTCCTAGAAACTTACACTCTTCCCCCCTTAGATTGTAAGATGGAATTACAGTCTCCTTGGTGCAATCCTTGCGCTCGACTAATCTTTTCGATGGCTTCGCCCTTAGCCTATCTGAGTTTCTTAAGGAATCTCCTTTCCTTTTTCGATGCACTCTTGCAAAGACTTCCTTCCTCAGAGTGTTCAACAATTCTAGGGTTCTCTTAAGGATTCCAACACTTCCAATCATGTTTCTCTTGTACACTCTTGTACTTTCTCTATGCCCTCCTGGTAGAGTGTTTCAGAGTGTTCAGTAACTTTCAACTGTTCTTCCTCCTACACAGTCTTTCTTTTCAAGTTACTTAACCACCTTGAAATTTCCTCCCGAGTCTGTGAATTAACCTAGCATTCCCTCCTGGGAATTTCTCTTCTGACTCCACCGAGTTCAGACACACACTCCTTGCATCGACTCATAGAGTTTCCTCACTCTATTGCACACTCCTTACACTTATCCTAGAGAACCAAACTTAATCCGACATACTCACAGGTAGAAAATTATATCTCTATCCATGCAAATGATTTCTAACATCTATATACAATTCAAATGCATACCAATGACATTCATAACACATCATCCATTACAAAAAAAATGATAACAGGAAAAAACGTCATTTTCTATTAATGGTAGAATGATCATTACATTAATATGATTCCATAATGCAACTGAGTCTCAACTCTCATCAACCTCCCTAAATTGGCTTACAATGATTTTTCATCAAACTCCAGCAGCCTCTATCAGACATACAATACAAATATTTATACAAGAGGGGCTCGATGAGATTCCCTCCAAGCTAAACTAGTGGTGTCAAATCACCATTTAAAACACCTGTCTAATGGGAAAATTACAATGATGGAAATCTGCTCCAAATCGGATGCAGATCCCTCCTACCTGTCAACCACTTAATTGTGACCTTATCTCCAACTTGTGCGAAGGCACAACTTGGCTCTTCCAACCTATCATCATTAAATGTCTGGATTACGCTTTTTATTCTCGAGTAAAAATGAGAGGGTGGCTCCTCTCCCTTCCTTGAATGCACACCATGCATGTTAATCGGCTGGTGCATGTTGAGGTGGAGTGATGCTCCTACATCATACTCCACAGCTACAAAAATCATGAGCTTCTGCTCATGAGCTTTCCAACTCGGTTGAAATCCTCCTGGATCCCAGACTTTTGCCTAGAGCTATCTCTTTACTCCTCTACCTTGTTTCTATTGCTCTTACATCTCTTCTATGGTTCGTGTAGGTTCATTTCTGTCCAGCTTCTTCTTGTTGACTGCTTCTTCTGCTGAACTTAACATCAAATTCCTTATCTCTTCAATCACCTCGTCCAACTGCTCCATTGGCTATCTCTTCTTTTTCAGACTAGCTTGCTGCACTTCTTCCTTGTCAATGGGTAAATCACATAGATCTCCCAAGTTCTCTTTTTCATCTCTTGTGGCCTTAGCTTTCCACTCTGATGTAGCTTCCATTTCTGTAGGCTTCTCTTCATTGGGCTTTTGGTCAACTACTACTTTTGGCAGATTGATTCCTGTCAGTTCTTCGACTGGTTCCACTTTAGCTTCCTCCAGCTGCTCCTCATGCTGGTGTGTCTCCTCTAGCATGGATATATTATGGAAGCCACCTTCCAGAATATCTAACCAATCCTCCAGTGCCTTTAACTCCATTGCCCACTGGGTGAGTAATCCAACTGAGCATTCTCCTTCTGTTGGGACATACTTCATTATCTATTCCTCCTCCTCCATGACAGTCTCAACTTGTTGTCCTTTTGTCACATCATAACATCTGTGCTAGCCTCTCCTTGGCCGCTTGGTGGGAATATATTGACTCCTCCAATGATAATAATGATCCTCTGATCCTTCTCCACTCTGATGAAAGTTTCCAACTTGTCATCATTTTCATTCACGTATCTTTCATTTTCACACGAATCTTCACCTAAGCGAGGTATTTCTTCTACCTCCTCTTCATCTGTCAACATCCTCTGATGTGAACTCTTAGTTGGTCTCATCTCTTCTCCCTTGCCCACTTGGAAATTTGGGATGTCTCCTCTGGCCACCTGGCAGTTTACAAGATCCATTGATCCCTTCTCATTTCTCACCTAGTAACCTACGAGACCCTTGACAGATCTCTTTCCCTCATCACTGAGGTTTTCAGCATACCTCAACCACCTTTCTAACACATGTTGATTCCCTCTGGCCAACAAATTTGGAACAAGCCATTTATCTATTCTCTTCAAAGGCTAGTCATACCTCTAGTGCACCTTTGCTTCCTGTTGCATATTCAATGCTAGTGAATCCATCTCTGCCCTAATCTTCCTGAGCTCCTTGCTTATTTTCGCTTTTCTTTTCTGTGGGAAAACCTCCCCTCGACCGTGTTCATGAATCCCAATGACCATCTTACTTCACCTACAACCCACTTGGTTGTTTATAATCTGTTGCACACCTTGCGACAACTTCAACATAGTATCGCACTCCATCTCCCTGCCTACATAAATCAATTTTGCATTAGCTCTGATACCACTTCTGTCGCAAACCCCCTTCCCTCCAAAGGGATACTCGACCTTTCGGTCTAGGATCGTTCAAGTCATCGAACCAAATGGATTGTCGAGCTCCTGATAGGAACTAGTTTAACTTGACACTGGCCCTTTCACCTTCTCGACACAGGTTGTGTGGCACCCACGGACCCTCTCCTTAGAAATTTTCAAATCTTAACGCCTACAGATGCTAGCTATCTATGCTAGGCTCCATCCCTTGATATGAACATGGAATATGAACTGTGGGAAAGCTCCATGCGTGACCCCATGCTTCGGGAATTTCGCGAATTGCTTTCTCCCTTTTCCCCAATTTCCAAATTGACGAATTATCCAGGACCAAATCTACGATCCACGTTCTTCTTGTGATCAATGGTTGAGATCGAATTGAGAGTTTGGAATTCACGATCCCTCTCTTCTCCCAACTCTGCTTCTCCCGATTGTGAATCAATGAAGTGCTGATTTCTCACCATGCGTCCTATATCAATGGACAACTAGGATTTCTTCGGCTCTCAACTCTTCGGGTATTCTCCTCCTTGAATTTTCTCCAAAGGGTTTCTTCCTTTGAAATACATGGATCTCTGCCATGTGTCCTCCTCGATCCAACGGTCCATAATCTCTCTGCACTTTCCCTTCGTGAATTTTGAATTTCTCTCCTTGCAATTCTTTCGAAGTTTGAATCCTCGAACTCTCAGATCTGCTTCCACCTCTCTACCCCTACAATGGATGGTTTTATGGTCTTAGGGACTTCAGTAAGTCCTCGAATCCTTTGCATGATTAGCACAATTTTCCCTTTGAGACTTAGGCTATTCTCGAATTTCTTCTGCAATCCTTGCAGAGTTCTACGCAGACAGTTCTGCGACTTTGCTCGGCTTGAAAACCTTCAAGGTTCCATGTTCCTCTACATCCTTCAGTGAAAGTTCTCTTACCCTCTTGACAACTTACGCTCTTCCCCCCTGAGCTTGTAAGATGGATTTACAGTTTCCTTGGAGCACTCCTTGTGCTCAGCTAAGCTTTTCGACAACTTCTCCCTTAGAATATCTGAGCTTCTTAAGGCATCTCCTTTCCTTTGTCGATGCACTCTTGCAAATCCTTCCTTCCTTTGAGTGTTCAACAATTCCGGGGTTCTCTTAAGGATTCCAACACTTCCAATCATGTTGCTCTTGTATGCTCTCTTACTTGCTCTATGACCTCCTGGTAGAGTGTTTCAGAGTGTTCAATAACTCTGAACTGTGCTTCCTTCTACACAGTATTTCTTTCCAAGGTACTTAACCACCTTGAAATTTACTCTCGAGTCTATGAATTAAACTGGTATGCCCTCCTGAAAATTTCTCTTCTAACTCCACTGAGTTCAGACACGCACTCCTTGTGTCAGCTCATTGATTTTCCTCACTCTGTCACACACTCCTTGCACTTAGCCTAGAGAACCAAAATTAATCCGACATACTCATGTTGGATTACTGAGAGGGGGGGGTGAGTCAGTAATAGATCAATTTAATCCTTTTTCACTATAAAATGCAAGTGTTATATCAATGTAGCATTATCATCCAATAGTTGCAGAGTAAATAAAAAATGAACAAATGAGAAATCACACACATACACAATACACCAATGTTTTACGTGGAAACCCAAAGTGAGAGAAAACCACATAATGTTTTTTCTTATATGTATTTAAGAATTACATTCATTGGAAGCACAAGCTTCCTTTGTTTTCTAGCTGCAACTAGAAGGAGGCTCAAGCCCTCTAGTTTCTCAGGCTACAACCTAAAGGAAGCTCCAACTCCCCAATTCTCTGGATACAACTAGAAGGAGGCTACAACCCTGTATGTTCTCCGGCTACAACCAGAAGGTCACTACAACCACCTGTCCTTGCCCCGTTCAACTTCCCTAACGTAGAAGTAGAATGATAGAACCACTATCACACTGTCACTGTGAGATATATTGCTGTAAACCTGTACCAATCAACATGCACCAAACAACTTGTACCAATAACCTGAACCATGCATAAACCATGCATCAGCCTGTACCTCAACCTATAATCAACCTGTACCATAAACAAGTGCATCAACAATGCACCAACCTATAACAAATAACCTGTAGTCAACCTGTACCATAAACAAGTGCATTAACTATGCACCAACCTGTACCTCAATCTGTACCATGATCAAAGTGCATCAACCATGCACCAAACCTGTACCTCAGCCTGTACCATGAACACGTGCATCAACCATGCACCAAACCTATACAAATAACATGTCACAACAACATGTCCAAACAACTTATCACAACAACATGTCTCATCAATCTTATCAACCAAATCAGATCTACTCACCAAGAAAACTCTCAAAGATGTGCTTCAACCAAGCATAACACAACAACTCATAATCATCACAAATATCAATATGTGCTTCTAATAATATACCAATACAAGTATGTTACATCATCCATAAACCATGTGTCAACAATAATACCAACAAGTGCCTCCAACCATGTAACAAGTATGTACCAATCATGTATCAACTACTCATCAACTATGACTCATCAAGATGTACCAACATCATCAACTATACACCTCATATATGTGCCAACTCATCAACTACTTGTCTCAACCATGTACCCAATATGTACCTCAACCAAAAGCCCTCATCAATTTCATCATCCAAATATGATTTGTAACTCTGTAATATATCTGGTGTATATGATCACATACCTGCAAACCTTCCTTAACTTTAACAACAAGAGATTAGCATTTTCATCAAACTTTACTTTAGTCTCACATGACTAGTTTTAGACTAGTCAACAACCCTAACTTGAAATAATCATAACTATGTACCTGTAATGAATAAATATATGAAAATAGTACACAATGTTCTTTAGTGTGTTTTATGCAATTCCTCTAGGTGTCACTACTTGGAACCTATCAGAAAAGGAGTTATAGAAAAAATGGCATTCCTTGTTGAATTTTGGCTTATTTTACAGAGTGAACTTGTAGAGCATGCCCCACACATAATATTTGTTGTATGGATCTTAGAAAGCATCATCAAAATAACTTGTCCTCCCTTTAATTTCGGCCTTCTTTACTTCACCTTCCCTCTGAAATTCGACCTTCTTTACTTCACCTTCCCTCTGAAATTCGGCTTAGATATCCTTTCGTTATGTCAGTCACATGTAGATATTCAATATGCTCAAGTGTGTTTAAAATTAGAGAGCCTTGCCTCTTATTTATACTCTCCAAGTAGCTTCCTTAGAAGCATCTTCTAGGCCACTTTGTCCACATAGTCACCTATGTCCAACTTTTCCCAAATTGCCACTTGTCCATGTATCCAATATCCACTTGACAACTTAACCCATTTTACTCATTTTAGGGTTAACCTTCTTATAACCACTTTCCATAATTAGAAAGTTCTCCATTTACTTTATTATTTAAATAATCCTCCTTGACTTTGTCACTTCACTTTATTATTTAAATAATCCTCTTTGATTTTGTCACTTCACTTTATTATTTAAATAATCCCGTTTGACTTTGTCACTTCACTTTATTATTTAAATAATCCTCTTTGACTTTGTCACTTCACTTTATTATTTAAATAACTTCTTCTTTGCTAGACTTCTTTGACCTTTTGGGGTTTCAATCCAATCATATGAGGGTCCTTCAACTTCGTAAGGCCATAACTCTCAAACCGTGAGGAGTTATGTGACATTCCACATACCACCGGAAATTGCATGACATGTAATATCCATATAGAATAGTCTTATCTGCAAATATATCAAAAGTCATACCAATATATATCAAACAAACTTGGTTCCATTACCCAAACCCGGGTTCTCCAAC
Source organism: Picea engelmannii (assembly GCA_009831015.1). Taxonomy (NCBI): domain Eukaryota; kingdom Viridiplantae; phylum Streptophyta; class Pinopsida; order Pinales; family Pinaceae; genus Picea; species Picea engelmannii. The sequence goes on along the minus strand of ML808918.1, from coordinate 116,016 downwards.
TTCACATCGCCATAACTCTCTAACCGTGAGGAGTTATGTGACCTTCCACATACCACCGGAAATGGAATGACATGTACTAACCATGTAGAATAGTATTACCTTAAAATATATTAAAAATCACACCATTATACATCAAACAAACTTGGGTCCATTACCCAAACCTTTGTGCTACTAGAATTCGCTACCGAACTTTCTCCAAGGGTTGACATCAATCACTAAGGGTTGAAATCAATCTACAATATCAATCTCGAATGGTTGACATCAATGAAAACCAACAATACATACCAACTGTCCATCAAGCTAATCCAACTGTCTGACAACTCATAGATAGAAAAATATATCTCTATCCCTACAAACAATTTCTAACATCTATCTACAATTCAAATGCATACAGATGACAGTCATAACACAACATCCATTACACATAAATTGATAACAGGAAAAAATTTCATTTTCTATTAATGGTAGAATGTTCATTACAATATGATTCCGGACTGAAACCGAGTCTCGACTCTCATCAAAATATCTAACTTGGCTTACAATTATTTTTCATCAAACTCCAACATCCTCTATTAGGCATACAATACAAAGATTTATAAAAGAGGGGCTTGACGAGCTTCCCTCCAAGATAAACTAATGGTGTCAAATCACCATTCAAAACGCCTATCTAATGGGCAAATTACAATGATGGAAATTTTCTCCAAATCGGATGCAGATCCCTCCTACCGTCAACCACTTAATGGCGACCTTATCTCTAGCTTGTGTGAAGGCACAACTTGGCTCTTCCAACCTGTCATCATTAAATTCCTGGATCACGCTTTTGATTCTCGAGGTAAAATGAGAGGGCGACACCTCTCCCTTCTTGAATGCGCACCATGTGTGTTAATCGGCTGGCACGTGCTGAGGTGGAGCGATGCTCCTGCATCAACCTTTATGTAGATATTGTTGTTTGCATTTCATTTATTGAATCCTTGGTGGTGTAAGTATCTATCTAGTCTCGAATACCATGCTCCAGGGGCTTGTTTGATACCATATAAACCCTTCTTCAGCCTGAAAACATAATTTTCTTTCTCTAACAATTGAAATCCTTCTGGTTGCTCAATGTAGACTTCTTCCTCGAGATCTCCATTTAGGAATGTTGATTTCATGTCCATATGATATACTTTAATATTTTTGGAACATTCATAAGCTAGGATCAATCTGATCACTTCCATTTTGGCAATTAGGGAAAACATCTCTTCAAATTCTATATCTTCAACTTGAGAGTATCCTTTGCATACCAATCTTGCTTTGTTCATGGTAACCTATCCATCCTCGTTCAATTTGTTCCTAAGAAACCACTTTGTACCAATTACATTCTTTTTATTCATCCTTGGAACTAGTTCCCAAGTGTGATTCTTTTCTATCTGGTCTAACTCTTCATCCATAGCTTTGATCCAAAATTCATCCTTGTTGGCTTCTTCAAAACTGCTAAGCTCAATAGTAGATAGTAGTGCTAGATGTTGTTGTTATGGTGAGCAGATTCTTCTTCTAGTTTCAATTACTGTATCTTTATTTCCAATAATCTGTTCTAATGGATTATGTTTTTGCACTCGTCTAAAGGGTGTCTTAGGAGGTACTTGAATATCCTATTGTTATTTCTCTACTTCTAGCTTCTCTTCTTCTTCATATGATTCTTCATCTAATTCTTCTTCTTTCAAATATTCTTTGTTATCCTGTTCCACTGAATCTTTGCTACTTTCTTTTATCTTTCATCAATTTGTCTCATCAATTGTCACATTGAATCTTTCTACTATTCTATTGAGTCTCAGATTGAAACATTTGTATTATTTCCTTTTTCTTGGGTACCCAACAAGTATGCCCTTATTGACTCGAGAACCAATTTTTTTAATTCTTCCATCTTCTCTTTTGATGTATCATTTTCTTTTGAAAACTTTGAAGTGCTTCACATTTTCTGCTCTTCCTTTTCATAGCTCGTATGGAGTCTTATCACCGTTATTTCTGAGCATTCCTCTATTCTGTATGTGAAATTTTGTATGTACTACTTGTACCAAAAATATGTTTGTTAACTTGGAATCCATTAACATGGTACTTTTTTTTTCTTCCTTTTGACAAATCCATTTTGCTGAGGTGTCTTGGCTACTGAGAATTTCCTCTTTATCCCATGCTTGCTGTAGAATTCCATGAATTCATTTGATGTGAATTCTCCTCCATTGTTTGATCTCAAACACTTGATTTTCAACTTTGTCACARTTTCAACCATCTCTTTTTATTTCTTAAAGTTTTCAAATTCCTCTGACWTMTTGTTTAGAAAGAAAATTGCAGTCATTCTTGTGTAGTCATCAACTAGTARCATGRAGTATTGTTAACCTTTYAATCCTTCTGTTCTTTTCKCTYCAACAAGATCAATATCTACAATCTCCAGTGGTTTTGTTGTGGAGTATTCCTTTGACTTGAAATTTGTCTTAGTATGTTTTCCCTGTAGATTATTCTTGCATATAATGTTTGTTGGCTTCGATATCTCAAACATTTCTCTTCTTGCTTCCTTTTTCTTGACTTTGACAAGTTTATCAAAATTTATGTGACCCATTCTTCTGTGCCAAAGGAAAATTTCATCGTCATTTCCTAAGCAACATATTTCCTTTCCTATTTCATTTAAAACATATATGTTGCTTGGAGTTCTTACAATTGTGGCTACCAACTTTCCTGATTCTTCTTTCCTTATCTTACACTTCTTTGAATCAAACACAAGTCTGTGTCCTTGATAACACATTTGACTTACACTTAGCACATTGTGTTTCATGTCTTTGACTAGTAAAACATTTTCTGTTGTGGAATCCTTACTTTTGAGATTGATTGTGCCCTTTTCAATAATTCTGGTTGAGTTGTTATTCCCAAATGAAACTGATCGATCTCTTTTCTTCTTCAATGTCAGAAATCTATCTTTATCACATGTCATATGCTTTGAGCATCCATTGTCAACATACCATCAATGTTTCTTGTGTTGAGATTATAGAGAAGGATTGCATTCTTAAGTGTTGAATTGATCATACTTTCTTATCAATATCCTTTGTGGTTCCTTCTTATGACTATTGATATTCTGCTTTGTTTCCCTTGGAGGAACATTAAGTCTGCAATCTTTAGCCATATGTATAATTTTTTTGCACTTGTAGCATTCTACCTCATCAGTCAATGATCCAAATCTGTTGTATCTTTTATTATGTTATTCATGAGATCTTCTTGGATAACTATTTCTTTTATAACCCTCATTGTTGCTTATGTTTTTGGTATTAGCTCTACAATTCACAACTTTATGCCCAAAATTATAACATGAACCAAGAAAAATAGTTTGATACCTGAGAGTGGAATATATTCTGAATGGTGCTACTCTTCTTAATCCTTCTTCTTCTTGAGGTCTTTCTATAGTTGGTTGTTGTTGATACTGAATTTTGAATCTTCTAGGTGGTGTAGTGTCTATGTTATCTTCATCTTTACTCTTCCTTTCTTCTTCTTTAGAAGGGCATCTGACAGTTTTTTCATAGATTCTCAGTTCTTCATCTTGGTCTGTTGTTTTGGAGCTTGAACCTTTCTTTGTATGTGTCTGATTATATCCTAATCCGGATCTATCGTAGTAAGGTCTTTGACTATTAATGATATTATCCAATATCCTTGTGTTTTTTTGCTACATGTTCATCTTCTGAATATATTTTCTTAGAGTGAGTATCTATGCTTCTAATTTTTCAATGATCCTATCCTTTTCATCTAACTTCCCTCTGAATGTTTCTTTAATCTTCATGTCTTGTTCTACCTGAATTTTTAGCTTTGTGATCATATGCTTGAATTCTTTGGAGTTTTGATATTCTTATTTCTTCTTTAGTTTTGTCTAGAGTGACTTGCTTTTCTTCTTTTCCCTTTTAATAACTTCTATGGAACTCATCAATTATTATCTATAATCGACTTCTTCCTATTCATATTCTTCTATTATTCTTTGGAGCCTTCTTCATCAAAGTCTTCTACTACCATGAATAATACCCTTTCTATATCATTGTCGCTGACTTCATCTTGGTCTGATGAGGAACTGTCTTCCTTGGTGCAAAGGATTTTCTTTAAAAACTTCTTTTTGTTTCTTCTCCCCTTTTGAATTTGGTTTTTCCTTTTAGGGTCATCTTATTCCTCATTTATTTTCTTTTTTATTATAAGGAAATTTATTAGAAAAATGACCAACACCATCACAATTAAAACAAATCAATGGAAGCATACCTTTGTATTTTCGGTTCCCTTTTTCATCCTTCTATTAAAGTTAGCCACCTCTTCATATTCCTTTGAATCATCATTGCAGATACAGTCTAACTTTGGATTTTGTTTATATTTCTTTTTCATCTTCTTGTATGTCTTGAATGTTTCTTCGTTTGTAACTGGATTGTCTTGCTCTGTCCTCATCTCATAAGTTGTGAGTATCTCGTGCAATTCATCCATGTTCATTGTAGCTAGGTCCACTCTTTCTTCTAGAGCTACATTTTTTTAATCAAATCTCATTGGTAGAGATATTAATTCCTTTTTAACAATGAACAGTTCCTTTATCTCGTCTCCCAAGCCTTTGATATTGTTTACTATTTTATTCGACTCGTAGAAAGTAGGCTGCTATGTTTTCATCTTCATTCATCTTCAATTGTTCAAACTTGGCTATGGAAATATGAATTTTAGCTTCCTTAACTTTCGCATATCCTTTGTAGATAGTCTTAAGTTTATCCCACATTTCTTTTGTGGATTCACATTGCATAATATTGGTATGTATCGATTGATCCACACCATTCTCGATAGCGTTTCTATTCCTTGAATCATTTTCTTCAAGCTTCTTTCCATCTCTATTTGTCGGGGGACTGGAAGGTGCTTTGTATCCATCTACTATTGATTGCCAAACATTGAATCCTTGTGATTGTATATAATTTTTCATTCTTCTACTCCAGAATGCATAGTTCTCACCATCAAACTATGGTACCCCAATCCAAGGATGATTTTAGGGGCTAAATTTCTCTCATGGGCTAATTTTCAAAGGTTTTTCCCAAAAAAAGATTCTCTATTCTAAAAATGATTCGCGCAAATTCTATAGGATAAAATTATTTTACCTTAAAAATCAACAAAATTTTATACAAACTATATAAAATCCGTAGAAATTTGAATATTTTCACAAAAATACCGCCAAACATTTTCTAAATGGCATATGAAGGATCAGTAAGATTCGCCAAGGTTTCTACATTTTAAAATAAATTTCCATCCTCAAAATCATCCCTACCCCAATCCTAGCATGATCCATGATCTCCTTCTAGTGGTTAGGATGATTCTTGAAGGACCTACTCTAATACCAATTGTTGGATTACTGAGAGGGGGGTGAATCAATAATGAGCAATTATAGTACTTTTAACCACAGTTTATTATTAAACAATATTCAATAGTTTATCATTAGAATTCAATATATCATTAGTAGTATAATCATAAAAAACATCACATCACAATAGATACACAGTACACCAGAATTTACGTGGAAACCCAAATGGGAGAAAACCACTGAATGATTTTATCATATATCAAAATAATACATTCATTGGAAGCACCGACTTCTTGATTTTCCATATACAACTAGAAGGAGGCTCCAACCCCCTATTCTCAGGCTCCAACCTGAAGGAAGCTACAACTCCCTAAATTCTTTGGCTCTGAACAGAAGGAGGCTACAACACCCTGAGTTCTCTAGCTCCAATCAAAAGGTGAATACAACCACCTATCCTTACGTTGTCCCGTTTCCCTAAAGTATAAGTGCAGACCAAATTTTTCTATCATAAACTATGCCAATGTAACTTCCATTGTCTCTGTCACTGTCACTCCGTCTCTATCACTATCATGATCACTCTGTCCGTTTCACTGTGACTCTATCACTGTCATTGTCACTATCACTAACACTTTCTCATCAACATGTATATGTTCATCAACCAACTAACACTTGTACCATACCATGAATCAACTATATAACAACATACATACTATCTCATGCATCAATCATGAACCAAAGATACATCAATAAAGAAAAGTGAATCATGAACTAGAGATCACCTATGTTTAACTTGTACCATATACGATACCATCAACCATATGCATGTATCTACCATATCATCAATGAATTATCTAAAAGAACCAATGCATGCCCCTCATGCATATGCCACCATACAACATGAATATGCCTCAACCATACAAAATCAACTCAAATATAAGAACTATAAGAACCATGTCATGTGCTCCTCACTCTACCAAGAAACCAAGATATACCATATCCAGATACCAAACCAACCATACACCATATCATGGCAATAAGTAATCATCAAAACACATATAAAACTATACCAATACCTCTATAGTTGACCTGAAACTATGAGATGTTGAGCTGTAGAATTCCTTCAGACCTTTAGTGACCTGGTACCAACATCTACTCAAGCTTTCATAATATTTTCACATATATGCGAATTTCTCTTCTACAACACGTGGATATCCACACTTTCCTTCACTACAACCCGTGTACATCTATGCTCTGTTGACCTGCAACTCGTAGATACCTTAGAAAATAATCTTTGTTGCAACACCAAGGCTTTCACCTTCGACCCTCCTTTTCTACCTCAGAAACATGTCATCTTAACCTTAGCAAAAGATCACTAGATCACAAGAAATATAATCAATGAAAGAGTGTGTAAGTGTACTTATGAGAGACTCTTTGAGGTGTTTATATAATTTTTCATAGTAACATCTCTCCTTACTTTAGGGATTTCTTGTTGCAACCACTTTACCCTTTGAACAAGACTTGTAACAAACTAGGGGTTTCTTGACCACTCTTTTCTTGACCACTCTTCAGGGATTCCAACTTTACAAAGTCATATCTCCCTAACTGTGAGGAATCACATGGCATTCCACATCTCACTAGAAATGAAACAACATGTATTATCCATCTATGATAGTATTCCCTACAATCACATTTTCCTTCTTTTCCATATTCCTTAATAAACCGTGGGTACACAAACCACACCGTTGACATTAATGACAACCAAACTATCAACATCAACCACTCATAATGCTACCTAGTCGAGTACAGTGGCATTGTTGACTTCCATATAATATATATATATAGGTCCTTCATAATTTTGTGAGCCCTTTTTACTTGAAATTACTTTTCTCCTAGGTTGTGAAACCACATGTGTCCTTTCAACATTCGTATTAGGGTCATCTTTGTCATATCCCCCAACATGTCCTTCATTATTCTTTTCTCTGATTACTGTTTTGTAAATTGTCATGGATATTCCACTGGAATAGTTCATCACAACATATATGATAAATGAAAATGAAATCTACACTACCAAGGTTAAAATTCCTTTAGATTCCAAAATATGTAGTTACTGCTTTTTTGTTTATGCATGAAATAGATAAAATGTGAAAAATAGAGAACAATAAAACAAAATCACACACCATCCACAAAATAAAACATATATTTTCTATGGGAAACCCTTATAGAAGAAAACCTAAATAGAAGGTGAGGTTGTTGTACTCTCTTTTCTCTAATATGGAAATAATGCAAGTACAAAGGATAAGGCAATCTCTATGCATTTACTTGAGACTCATGGCCTATTAGGTTGCTATATAAAATTAAACCCCTCTATATTGCTCTCTATTTTCCCACTCCTAGTTGTTCTTCTCTTCTATGGAACAAAATACAATAACATAGAATGAAACCCCTTCTCTTCCTAGTGGACCCGTATTTAACACAGCTTGATAACCATCTAGGGGTAGTTTTTTGACTTCCTCAGCCCTCAATTTTGATAGGGTTTTGAAACATCTAGAATATTCTTAAAATTACATACATGGATATCCCCATATGCATGAGTAATGGGGGATGACGTAGCATCCTCTCGTACCATGGTGGTCAACTTGTGGGAGGAATAACTTTTGCATAAGAGCTCTGATTGGCGTGATTTTTTTACCATTGGAAAGGTCTCGATGTGTATGGAAGTTTTAACCCAAAAACATGTTGTATGATGCCTCAAAATGGACCCAGAATGTTTTAGACCCAAAATTTCCAAACTAGGACCTAACACTAAAATGGCCTTGCAAGCTGATTCCTCCAATCTTTCCACTCTGAAAGCATCGATATAGATGATAAACAATACACTAATCTAATCCAAATTACTTATATTTGACTCTTGTTTCTTATATGTAGAGGAGGAAATCCTACGTGGATGGGGGGCAGAAGAAGATTTCACATTAGTTGCACTTTTTCCTCTTTTCCTTGTTTTGGTCTATTGATGTTGAGCATTTGAATTCATCAGTGGCCAATTCATCATTACATACTTGATTTTTTTTTTCTTATAATTATTTCAGTCATTGTCATCAATTCCTTCTACAATCCTTGTGAAAATATTGCTACACCTCATGGATGCCAAAAATTCAAAAAATAATCCTTCAGGGTCAAAACCTTTGAGGGGATTTGTTTCCTTCAGGTTAAATGCATTAAAAAATTCAAAAAATTCTATTAAATGGGAGGAACTTATTATTGTCACATTGGCTACATTAATGGGAATGAAAATGAATTTTATCTTTCCCTTTTTATCAAATGAATGGACCATGTTTTGTACTACCTAAATACTTCAGAAAAAAAAATGTCGATGACAAACAAATGTAGGGAGAAGAAGTGGGATTCCCTCATATCTATGCAACTTAATTTAAGTATGGTATTATTTGTGTACACAAACTCCTTTTACCTTGATAAAATCCTCTAGTTATTGAGTTATCCTTGTTGGTTCTGCTCCGGTCAACATGTATCTAAACTCTTTAAGAAATGCATCCTAAATAAGGAAAAATTGGAATGGCTCCTTATGCTTCCAAAGGATTGGTTACGAGAATTGGATAGGTTCACTTTCAACATCTATATTACCCCTCGAGGGAAATCCTTTAAACACATTCCAATAAGAAACCACCAGGACCATATATGGAGTCCTAAAAAATATTTGAGTTTTCAAGTAATTGGCGAGCTCATGGTAGGAAATTTCATTCAATATTACCTTGACCCAGTCAAACATATATTATTTTTGGAAGGAAAAATACAAGACATATAAAACTGACTTGGGAATGTGAGATGTATAATATTGTCCCACCAAATGCATAAATATCCACGAAAAACCTCGATACAACTCTTCCAATAAAGATATATCAATGGCTAAAATATCAATAGACATTTCTGGTGATGAATCCATGAAGTCCTTTAACAAATTCACCCCACGACCCTGGGAATCCAGGAAAGAATTAACATATGGTAGATTGAGACTTATACTGGAGTCATGAATTCATAACATCCTTTTGAGAAATTTGGAAATTAGCAGGACCGAGTTCTTTCCTTCAATTGCCACTCAATTCGTTCTACTTTTTGAATCAAATCGATGAGTAGACCAGGAAACTAGCTCCCTGAAATCAAAAAAATTGGGCATGCAAACAACATTCAATAGGCTAGTCATAAAAATCTTTTTATTAATCTTCTTCTCAGGAGTTAGGATCAAGAACCACTAGTATGCAATTGAACACTAGAATTCCTTATTTTGGCATGCGAGGGAATTGACAATATCTCCACAAAAAGGATCTTTTGTTCTTCTATTTTCCATGCTTCTTGTTCTTCGAATGTACTTCGATATACATGAAACTATTACTTATGAATTGCAGAGATTGATTTGTTTAAAGAATAAGATCATGAATATCATTTACTAAAAGATCCCTTCATTACATACAATTTCCTTCGGTACATGCATAATCCATAAATTGAAGTTATTTTGAAAAGAAAGTGCTTCATGGGAGAACAAGATAATTAATCCACATTAACCCTGAATTACCACCTTTTCCCTTGTGAATAAAAACTCATTAATGAATCATAAATGAACTTTGAAAAGTGTGCAAGGTGCATGATAATCCAACGAGAATTTCACCAAGTATGGAGAAATGGTCGAGAGAGATCATTCCTTTAAAGGTTTAGTTGTGTAGAAGTGTAGAGGGATTGATGTGTATGGGGAGATGAATGTGTAAGGTTCATGATAATCCAACGAGAATTTCTCTAAGTATGGAACAAGGGTAGAGAGAGATCATCCCTTTAAAGGTTTAGTTGTGTAGAAGTGCAGAGGGATTGATGTGTGCAGGGAGAGTAATGTGCAAGGTTCTCTGCACAATAGTTGTGTGGAAGTATAACTGTGTGGAGGTGAGGGTTGTGTGGAAGTTAGGATGTGCAAAAGAGTGGAGTGTGCAAGGGATATACCATGCAAAGCTTTCTTCACAACAATAACAATCAAACAAATAAGTATTGAGTAGTTTTTTTGGAGTACATGGGGCGTATTATGGTTGAGGTGAAAGTGCATAACAACAGGGTGTGTAGAGATAATATTTGTGTGGAGAGAAGGGTGGTGTTGTGTTCTCCACACTAAATAAAAAGATTGAAAATAAACTAAGTGTTGGCCTGTGCGGAACATCACTTGTGTGGGGGAAGGTTCTATGCGGAGTGCAGGGAAATGGTTTTGGAAAAGAGAATATCTACACAACATAAGGAATTACGCACAAGTCATAAAAATGACTAAGTATTGTAAACATGTGAAATTTTTCCTGACATCTAATGAAATTATAGACACATGGTGGACTATGAAATGAAAAGGAAAATGGCGAGGAAGGGTTCTATACATGGATAAACTTAGAAATCAAAGGTGATACATGAAACTATATCAACAATAGTTTATATGTCATTAATACATTGTGCGAATGGGTAGCAACGTTCCTTTCACAAGAGACTCATGTTCAACCACTTTTAACATTATCACTAAAATTTTAAATTTACAAAAAAGTTGAATTTTGTTTCCTAACCAAATGCCGAATCTATTTGTTTAGGCTAAAGTTTTAATATTTGCATTTTTAATATGATAGATGATTACAAACCAAACACATACTTTTTTCTTTTCAATGGATTTTTTCTCTTTCCTTGGAAAACACAAACAAAATATAAAAGAAAACCAAAATTACATTCACACGAAATTGATACTATGAATTTATATACATACATGTAATTTGTTTGTGACAATAACGCAAAATAGGGGTAAATCAATATCATCAATATTTACAAAAATTTAAGAAGCATTATGTGACGTCCCCCAACCCAACTGAGGGACATTACAGTGAGAAATACTCATAAAAAGGAAATTTTTGCTAACTAATTTAATTCATTTATAGTTAACTAATTTCCTATAGCTTCTAGTTATGAATTAAAACAGATTTGGCTATTGTCTATAACCATAAAATATATGCATCTAAAAAATGCTAAAAAGACACATGAATGTAATAAATGGGTCATTATAGCAACACATATATCATTGTCATTTACAAAGATCATGCACAACAATTTAACTCATAAATACAAGATAGAAAATAGATAAACACTTATCTTTTAACAATGGTTGTGCAACCAAATACTTTGGATGGACGTTCCACCCAACCATAGACTGACTGTTCAGAATCTCAATAGTCAGTCACCCCTAACCTGATGCTAGTAATCCAATAAAGAGGGTGGTATTTCACTGTCCACTCACAACCCACTGGTATCTTCCTACAACTATCTTGATTTTCCACCAGCTCTCCTCCTATTGACTTACCCAACCCAAGTAATGTACCCCTTCACTGATCTAAGTCCCTTGGGTGTCCCATTCATTTATCAGGGTCTCTCTGGCACAGGTATCTAGTAATATCTCAGTTGGGAACTCAAGGGAACTTGTTCCTAGGAAAAATACCAATAAACAACAACAACAACTTGTTGTTTTAGTGAAACCCACTTAGGAGTTCACTCTTCAGGCATGACAACCTAGTTTTTCAGTCCCCATCTCCAAATATGCTCCAATGAGCTCCAAATTTCCATAAAATTTTCCCTCCATGGCTGCACCAGCTCCAAGCTTTCTTACTTGTTCTCTCGTTTCTCCTTATCCATAAAAACTCAATGTGTAAAAACTATTGTCCCCACCCATACAAATTTCTCTCATTTGGGTTGTTTTCTTGACTCACACACTTTTGTAAGATGATTGTACTTAAACCCCATGTGCCTAATAACTATGGATGTGGCTACTTACACCGCCCTCTTACATGTATTCAATGATTGGCCTTGGGAACACTCAATAAGAAATTAGAATGTTCATATAGAAAATAACAAGTTTAGGAAAATGGGTGGAATTAATATACATGGGTAATTCCCCCTTGGACCCCTCTTGGCCATTATCCTATACCCTCACCTCTCTTTTGGATTAATTTATCCCTCATCTCTTGTCCATGTCGCCTTAGCAATTGGTATCACATTTTATTATTAAAACATTGAAATAAAATTCACATATTACATCGCTTGACCATAGACACATATTATATCTATAACATAAGCATTAATTAAACTGGGGATTATAGTGGGGATGTTACATTCCACCTCCCCTACATTTGTGCACCGTCCTTGGTGCACTCTATGCCAATATACATATATATGCAAATTTACATCACACCACTTAGAAATAAAAATTTTGCAATTTAACAACTCCAACAACAACTCCAACCATAATCTCATGTTCCTTTCAACTCACCAACCCAAGGAATGCACCATTCATTTATCAGAGTTAACTCAAGGTATATACCATCAGTTTTCAGATCTAACCCAAGGAATAAACCATTCTTTTATTAGGGTCCCAACACAATTTTATAGGACTCTGAGATGTGGTTCGAGGACTCTAGCTACTCAAAATGGACTCTTGCATTTTGTTTTCTTCAAAATTGTCAAATTTTTCCGGGTATTTTTCCCGCATGTTTTCTCATGCTCCCATGTATCATATTCAAGACTGCAGTAGGTCCATTGAACCTTTACCAACCCTATGACCTTTTTCCTGAGCACTTTTACTTTCTAGTCCACGATGCATATTGGTTCCACCCGAAAATCCCCTTTGTGCTCCACCTGGATTACATTCCAATAAATTATGTGGTTAGGGTCAGGAACATGTTTCTTTAATAATGACACATAAAATAGATTATTCACTCTCATGCATGCAGGAAATGCTATCATGTATGCAACTAGCCCTATCTTTTCTAATATTTCAAAAGGTCCACAATATCTCACTGCCAACTTCGGGAAACTTCCTAATATTAGCGAACTTCTCTTTGTATTCACTTTTAAAAACACATGTTCGCCCACTTTGAAATATCTAAACACTCTTTTCTTATATGCATAAATTTTTTGCCTATCATGGGAAGCCTTTAAATTCTACTTGATCTTTTTCATCTTCTCTTCCATTTCCTTTAGCAAATCTAGCCCAACAATTTCTCTGTCTACTGGATTATCCCAAATCACTAGTGTGTTACATTTTTTTCCATACAATGCTTCAAATGGACTCATTTTCAATGAGGCCTGATAACCATTGTTGTAAGAAAAATCAACCAAATGAATACAATCTTCCCACTTTGATGGCTAGTCCATCAAATACATTATGAGCATATCCTCAATTTTTGTGTTAGTCCTCTTTGTTTTCCCATCTGACTTTGGGTGATATGTTGTAATAAGATTTAAATTTGTTCCAAATCCTTTTGTTGTGTTGGTTTTGTCACATGGGTGAGCAAAAACACAACACTTGCATGCTTATTTAAGTCATCTAAACAATAATTTTTTTTGTGAGTTGATTAGATAACCAAATACACATGAAAACAAGGAAATAAAAACTAAAAATAACTAAGAAATAAAATTTAGAGAAGATTGAAAGAACTAGAAACATGAAAAGAAAAAAATGACCAATATATAGCTACACATGGTTCAATATATTGATAGGCTAAACACCGTAGAGAAAGGCATGGACTTATGAGTCCCCTCTTCCTCCTTGGGAGGGCTCTTGAGTTTTCTATTATAGAGCTCTTCTATTCATGCAATGGAGAATGACAATGGCGAATAAATACAATGCCTATTCCCTCAAGAGGTGAGTGGAATGGCCCTTGCTATAGTTCTTGAATGATTCAAAGAGAAAAGAGGATTCTCAAAGAAGAATTATTGCAACATAACAATACCTTGAAGTTATTTTTCTTGCACACCCATGGAAAATATTGTTGGAAATGTTTAACAGGTAGCATATGCTTGTCATTGATGGAAAGTACAGCAATGAAGATGGAATGGGTGCAGGAATAATGTACAAAGGATTGTTGGCATGTTTTACAGGCAGCATAGACTTGTCATTGATGGCAAGTACAGTAGTGATGATGGCTTAAGTACAACAGTGAAGATGGAAGGTTTAGAGAGGTGAATGATCGAAAGCAGACGTCGGAATCCTTTAAGGATTCGAGGAGAATAAGATCAGGAGGAATAACATTCTTATACGCACAGGAAACTCAGGAAAGAGACCGAGAGCCGTCAGATCTCACTCGGAAATCCCGACAGCTGTTGGATCGGGAGAAGCTGCGCAGATGTTAAGCACAGGAGTTGGCGTGTAGAAGAAGTGATCTGATCCATCAGATTGGAAGCAAATACCCGTCAGCCACAGGATCTACAGAAAGTGCACGGAGTTTAAGCCCTAGTGTGTAGAGGAGAAATCCCGGACAAGTCATCGGGATATTGGAGAGAGAATCCTAGTCGTCAGATCGGACAGGAGTTGCACAAGGTTTATCATCGGGAAAAGCCAAGGTGAAATTCCGACGAGATATGGACCATCCATTCATATGGACGCGTGGCAACCAAGAGGCTTCATCGGAGATTCGGGGATCGGGACATTGAAATGTCCAATTCACTCGACAATGAAAACCTCGAAATCGCGATATGCGATTTCGCGATTTGATCGTAGCCGTTAAATCAAGCAGAGATCGGGACCATCCACTTGTAGACAGGAGGCTTCATCGGAGTTTCGGGGATCGGGATTTCAATATGCAAAGAATACAATGCCTCGAAAATCCCGATTTCGCGATATGCGAAATCCCGACTGAATCTGCACCGTCAGATCAACATGAGATCTAGACTGTTGATCCAACTCACGTCGGTAGGCCACGTCACCTAGGGACACGTGGCACAACCAGAGAATGACAGGTGTCAGGCATATCTAACACTTCAGGCTCATGCAATTCATGAATCAGAGTGACACGTGGCAGGATCTAACACGTGTCAAACCACGTGTGACGTCAGTAGAGGCATCGGCGATCGGGACTTTGATATGTCAAGAACACACTGCAATAGAAACTCTGAAATCAAGATATGCGATTTTGCGATGTAATCTGAGCCGTCGAGCTAGAAGTGATCTGGACCGTTGAATCTCTGCATGGAGTATCGGGGATCGGGAATCGACACTTTGCAATGTCAAAATCTCTTGACAACAAGAAACCCAAAATTGCGATGTGCGATTTCGTGATTCAATCATAACCGTTGAATCCAAAATGCATCTGGACCGTTGATTCTCCTCATCGGAGTTTCGGGGATCGGGATTTCATAATTCAAAGAACAGTGAACATGAAGAACGCTGAAATCCCAATAGAGAGACATAAGGTTGTGGTCACGAAGTGAAGGTCACGTTGGCCGGGAGCTAAGCTCAGAAGCGCTAGTGTATGAAAGGAGCCATCGAGAATCGGAGAATCGCGAGTCTGGAGGACTTGTGATTTTTGACATCGCAGATGCCGAAATCGCGATGAGTGAAATCCCGATTTGATCTGAACTATTGGATCAAGTAGTGATCGGAGGGTTTTTGTTCTTCCTCACACATTAACGCTTCAGTTATGAATCAGTTAAGAGAAACGAACTGATGATGAAAAATAAGTTAGCGTTTCAGTGGCAAAGACATGTGTTCTTGTTATTGGCTGAGAAAAGGCGAAGTGAAACCGTCGGTGAGGTGTGTGTAAAAGAAAATGAGACAGACTGTGCATGGGGGTGATTCTGGAAGAAAAAGAGCTTGTAATTGAAACAGAAAGGATGAGCTCGACTGTTACAGATAAGACGAAGAGTCTCAACTGCCAGAGAGGTTGAGGAATCTCAGCATAACACCCAGTGATGCTGAACGCGTGTGAAATGGGCCAGAGAAGCTGAAGAGTTACTATGAGTATCAGGCAGAGCACTCGAGAGGTGGAGGATATGGGCATGGTGTGAGCATACAGAGGATATACACACATTGCATGCACAAGGTGCACAGAAACTATAAGTACACAATGCAGAGAAGAGATGAGGTTGTTGTTGCCATTGCTGTTGGAGTTGTTGTGGTCGTTGTGTAGAAAGATTGAAGTGTGAGCAAGGAGGCAGAGCACAGGAGTAGAAATACACAACAGAGTAAGGTTGCATGAAAGGGACATGGTGCAAAGAGTATAAATGGAGAAGAACAGAAAGTGCAAGGTGGGTGCAGAAGACATTGATGCAGACAGGGTAGAGCAGTGCAACAGAACAACGACAAGACTGGTAAGCCATTTAATAACTTTATTGCGCTGTAATGAGTTTAAGTTATGAAGATTAATATTTGAGGGTGGTTGGGAGGTGCTCGGGAGGACTGTTGTCCTCAGAGGTTCAAGTGGGTGCTTGAACACAGGGAGTTGTAGCTTCCATCTGGTTGCAG